>MU864385.1:232241-244106 GCA_033296905.1 Podospora australis
CACCCCCCCCCCAACACCCCCCTCAAATTTTTTGGGGCCATCCAACCCCCTCGCGTTTTTTACGGGGGGCCCCCAATTTTTGGTTTTGCCCAATTTTTGGTTTTGCCCCCCCCCCCCCCCCCCCCCCCGCGTCGCGCCGCTTGGGTCCTGCTCGTTCTCCCCCAATCCCCTCCCCTCATCCGCATCCGCATCGTTCGCTCGCTTGGGAAGTGTCCATGTCCCTTGGCCCTTGTCCCTGTCTCTTCTTATCTTAGTGTGCTGTGCTGGTTAGCGGTGTTCTTTTGGCGGTTTCGCTCGCCGCTCTTGCTCTTGATCCAGGCTGAGAGATCCCGGAAAACGTAGACTTGTGCACACAAGAGGCACTTCACATGCGACCTGTCGATCACCACCGTCTTACAACAGTCACAGCGACACGGCTATGGCAGGTTGAAAGGCAGGTTGATCTAATGGGGCTTGCGCGGCGTCGACCACGTCCATGATGCCAGCGAAGGGCCGTAATACGGCGGCCCCCAGCCTTCTTCCCCCTGTCGACAGCGAGGCTACCGTACCTTTCTCTGAGCTCTTCAACACCGGCTTTGATCGCGCGACCATCGATGCTGCTGCCCAGTTCACCGACCGCAGCATTTTTGTAGCACCAAACGGCCGTCGCTATCGTATCGAACCGATCGACGACCAAGACTTCCCCGCGGCTGCTACCGCTGCTTCCACTGCTGCTGCTGATAGTACTCCCGCTTCAGCTCCCGCTCCTGTGCCTCCGGCGCTCAGTGCGGCTGCTGATCCCGTCAGACCCCCCGCCCAGCCTACCGCCTACCACCAGATCTCCTTTTCTCCTCATAGTTCACCGAGCATTGCGACGATTCCGAGTACACGAGTGGGTTCTTCGCTTCCGAACTCTCTGGGTTATACTGTTTCTGCAACGTGGGGGAGGTCACCGTCGGATGCCAGCTATCACTCGTACTCCTCTGGAGGTTACTCGACTTACCAACCCCAACCGCAACCACCCACTTCTCAGCAGCAGCAACCGCAACAACTTAGACCGCCAGGTGGCCGTGGAGGAGGAGGAACGGGAGGAGGAACAGGTGGAGAACCACCGCGAGAAGCAATAACAAATGCGCAAGGCACGCAGCCCAAAAGCCCAGCTCATGAAGTCACGACGATGATGACCCATCTCAACATAACGAATGACAACAACCGCAACCACAGCCACTTCGGCGCAAACCCTCTTTATGGGCTATCGGACGGAGGTGTACAAGCGGCGGAAGCTCTAACGGATCCCTATGTAGGGGTCGCACCCGGAAGCCTGACCTCGCCGAGGTTATCGGTATCGCATCATGAACAACCGCAACAGTCACCACGATCACCATACGATAACCCTAGCACCGCGCCGGTGTCCTGGACAGACGTCGATTATGTGAACTACACCCAGCAGGCAAACTATCATGTTCAAACGTCCCGACAAATGGCGACCGCCGGGACAGGATTGCCTTCATTGATGGGAGAAGCTATCCCGATCGTTTCGACGTCACCGGCTTCGTCACCACTCCTCCCGCACCCGCACCTCCATCGGCCTTCTGACCCATTATCGCCGGGGATGCCACCCATTTCTCCTGAAAAAGAATTCTACGAAGGACCGCCTAACGGGGGATACTACTATCCGCCCCAGTCGTCATCTTTCTCCTCCTCGTCACATAATCCCCACCTCGCAGTGCACTCGGCGCCGCCGTCGATCACGGGGCGATCACCGAGCTATGCCACAATCGGGAGCACTAGCGGGATCGAGTATGATACCCTTACGCCGGTGGTGGTGTACCCAAGCGGGACAGCGCCTTCCATGTCGAGTGACGGAGCGAGCACGGGAAGAGATAATGTACTTCCGGGGGAGGACCTTGTGTTTGACGGGTGAGCATAATATTTCCCTAGTTTCTTGTCTGAAAGACACTATTAACCCGTTGCTCTGATACAGTCCCGTGAAGAGCGCGCATTCGTTAACCAACCCGGCGTGGCAAGAGGGCATACTGAAAGTCTTTCGAAATAATCTGACCAACGACCTAAGATTTCACTGCAAAGCATTCCGCGAATCCGAAACATACTGGAGTAAGCCCTTACCGTCCTACTGTTTAAATAATATTGTCATATTAACAGATTTGTAAAGTGAAAGCGGCCAACGCTCAGCTGGTACCGGCATACGCTTACGACCCACGTTTGCAAAATGTTGTTTACATTCGCGATAAGGAGAGCGACAAGGGCGCTGGGTATATGCAGGCAGCGCAGGGTACTGGACGCCCAAGCGGTATCTATCAGTTTGCTGAGCCAAAGGAATTGTTCGACTTTCAGGCCAGGCTGACGAGCCACAAGGTGGTGCTGGATATCCAGAGCATCAAGCTGGTTACCCTTAACAAATCAGGCAGCAGGGAGATTGAGAAGCACTCGGGCGCCAGGCTGCAAATCTGGCACGAAACGAACGAAGGAGGCAATAAATCGAAGCAGTCGGACGTGGCAAGTTTTGTTACGGCTGGGACGGCACTGTCGGGCCCGTTGAGGGAGAGACAGGTTGTGAATAGCTCGCGGTTGATGGTTTATCTGGGGAGGTTGGGGGAGTACATTACTTTGATGGGTATGTTCTTTACGGTTTTCTGATAAAACTTTGTTTGCTGGACAAATTGCTAATAGAACTAGTGACGGATGATCTAGACATCAAGCCGGATGGCCAGGCGACCGTTAAGATTAAGCCACGAAAGGGACCGACGCCGTTTTCTAGAAGAGCTTCGAGGTGGCCTGGAGTCAAGGGTATGTCTTCCGTGTGCCATTCCCTCTGCTTCATCACATATTGTAAACTGACATCAGACAAAAGCACACATCGAGAAATCCAATGGCACTGAGCCAGCAGCGTTGGATATTCACGGCCTACCTATGGAAGTGAATGTGGATAAATACGATCTGTACAAGACGTTCGAGATTGAGTTTGAGAATTCGCCAAGTAAGATCAACTCTGTTTTCCCCCTTTCTGTCGTTGACTTGGCGCTAACAACAGAAAAAGGCCAGGATTACTTTGTACGGAAATGGGACGAAGTCATCAAGGAGCGACGAAAAGAGCGCCACAGGCTACAACAGATACAGGAGGAGATGGAAGGGGCCGTGTTTACGGGGCGTTCGGCTACTAGAGTGATTCTATGATGATGTATACACTCGGAACAGGGGGAACAATATGGTTCACATTTCCTATTTGGAAGATACCGTGTCCATCACACACATACAGGAGGTGCAGACAGCAGGAAAGGCGAAAGGGCACATTTGGCACAGGACAGACGGACAGAGACGTTGGATATGATTATGATATTTGATATACAAAATACCTATAAGTATAATACCACAAAGCTACAGAGCCACAAGTATCCGTCTACGATGAAGATGAAAGTCTGGGCAACGGGTGTGGCTTTCGAAGGAGGAGAATTCCAAGACGGCGATGCGGCACAACAAGCCAAGCACAGGCAAAAGGATCATCAACCGGGGAACGGTGGACAGGGCAAGGCAAGACACAGACAGCCGAGACACGCAGCAGCTAGGGTTTCATCGAACAGGAAAAGGGGGCGCAGCGGGAGTGGGGATTGTAGTTAAGCATTGTTGGAGATGATGTTTCTGCGAGCTGTTTGCCCGCTTTGCTGCAGGTTGCATTTTTTTATTGATTCTTGTCAACTCTCTCCTGTTGGTTAGCGACTTTGGGAGAGAGCTTTACCGAAGCCCTCTGTTCCCGTCGCCGAACACAGCAGCGCAGCGGCATCGAGTCACCACCGTTGGAGCTAGTAGCTGCAAGATAGACAGAACGATTGAGGCTGTAAGACAGGACTAATGCGCGATGATATCAGTTTTACGGTTCTTTTTCTGTGTAATCTGTGGGCCTGAAGTGTGCCTTCGGTGTCGAAGACGACTTTCGGTCTTGTTGCGATTGATGAATGGAAGTGGGAAAAATAAGGGCTCACGGGATCTTTCATTGAAAGTGGAGTCCATTCCCCGGACTTTCGGTTTTGGGCTCAGGTTTCTTTTGCCAGCAAGGCTTTTCCCGGGCGGGGAAGACGGACGTGACCGATAGATGGAGACAGGGACATTGTGGTGCGGTTTGCGGGAGGATATCTCGCCTGTGCTGCTGTGCCAAACTGACAGCGTGGGTGATCATTTTACTTGATTGCAGGGGGTTTTGACATTGCTTAACTAGGTAACAAAATTGAAGGGGAGGAAGATGCTTGAAGCTCGGAATCTGGTGCTTTCTTGGTATTCATGAGATGGACAGGATATGATTGCTCTTTATACGTACACAAGATAAATCGGAAAGAAAAGTACAACACAAACGGCACCTAAGAATAGCAAAAGAGAGAGAAATTGGAAAAGAACGGAGGGCAAGATGACCCGACAAAGTTACACTGAAGTTCTTCAGCTCCTTACCACTGTGAAAAGCCAAGGCCCAGACCTCTCCAAATTCCCAGAGCCGAAGGAAAACCATGCAGCCTGCTTGCTTGCTTGCTTGCTCCCACAGACACGACGGGCCGGGGTTACACGCGACAGACACCCGGGCGGGCACGACACCACCACCACCACGATATCCACTACAGGGGTTATGAGTGGTTCGTTGATGGCTGATAAAGTTGGAGATGGGAGAAACCGACCAAAAGAGGCTTGGCTAGGCGAGAGAGCTGGGGTAGGATGGCCGATGGATGTGTGGTGTGTATTGTAGCGCCGCAACGCTGCTTCGTCTTTTCTTCATTTTTGATTCTTTCTGTAACTTGAACTTCTTTTCTGTTTTCAATGTTTGATTGACTTGTATGCTTTGCATGTGACGAGGATTGTTAGCATTATTTTGAACTTTCTCCATTGATTGTTGAGCAACCACGACTTCACGTCGTTTCTGTGTTGAGCTTATCACCGCAAGTCATCACGAGACAGACCTCCGTACTGCGATAACCAGGTTGGATCGACACAACCACGGAGGTGAAGAGGAAAGGGTTCAAGGGAAGGCGGATTTCGATCCGGTCCCTTTGACCGAGAGATCTGAATAGCAGACGACGCCGACGACAAACGGCTGTGTTCTCAGTAATTTTCAGCTCAGGCGGAGAAGTGGGTGAAGTGAAGCAAGCGAATAGGGCTGTGGGGGAGGGGAAAAGGGGAAGCAGACATATCACCGCCACCACCAGCAACGGCCTGCTCGGTAACCCTTTTGGCTATGCCGATGACACCTTCAACAACCACAGAACAACTATAACGAAAACAATATGCAAGAACCAGAAATCTTCGAACAGGCAGTAGCCTCGACCAAAGAAGACCACGCCCGAGGAGGCTTGGGGAGCGGGGGAACCACCGACGAGAACGGCACCTACCGGGGCACGATCTACAGCAACAACTTGAACGGTGGGGATCCGCCGGGGGAGGACGGGTCAACAGACGACTATCATGACTTTGTGATTCCAGAAGACCGAAAGCTGGGGACGTGGTCCACGGCGTTTCTGATTATCAACCGTGTGGTGGGGGCTGGGATCTTTTCGACGCCTTCGACGATTATTCGGTCGACGAATAGTGTGGGGGTTACGCTGATTTTTTGGGTGATAGGGGGGATTATGACTTTTTGGTATGTTATCCTTGAATATGATGGAGTTGAGAGGATGTATTGAGAAGAGGGTTGAGAGGAGATGATGGCTAACTTTGTTATAGCGGGTATGTTACACCGAACGAGATCTCGATAGTGAGGATTCCGTGATATCTGACAACTGTATTAGATTATTCGTCTACCTAGAATACGGCACCGCACTCCCACGGTCTGGTGGCGAAAAGGTTTACGTACGTCACTTACCTCCTTTTCTCCCCCCATCTAACCATCCCCCCCCTAACCCTGTCCTGCAGCTAGAAAGAGTCTACCAACGACCCCGATACCTAGCAACCTGCATCTTCGCCGTCCAGTTCATCCTCTTCGCCATCTCCACCGGCGGCAGCATCAGCTTCAGCAGCTACCTCCTCCGCGCGGCCCTCGGCACCAGCGAAAGCGAAAACAAGGAAAATCCCTTGAGAGAAGACAGCCCCGCCCGCGGGTGGGCAGACCGCGGCATTGCTGTCGCCGCCATCACCGTCGTGTGCCTCATCCACTCGTTCGCGCCCCGCTGGGGGATCTGGATGAGCAACGGCCTTGGCGCATTCAAGCTGGTTCTTTTGACTCTAATCGTCTGCACTGGGTTCGCGGCCTTGTCAGGGAAAACCGCCATGCCGAGACCGGACCCGTCGAATTTTTCCAGCTTTGACGGCCCTCCCTGGCCGATTCATAACACCACATCAGGTACAAGCACCGAACCAAGGGAGACAGCCAGCTCTGCTGCAGCGGGTTATGCGCTGGCGCTGCTGCAGGTGCTGTACTCGTACGGGGGGTGGGAGAATGCGAATTATGTCCTGACGGAAGTTAGGGATGCACCTAAGACATTGAGACGGGCGGCGCCCATTGCGATTTCGGTGGTGACGGTGCTGTATGTGCTGGCGAACATTGCGTATTTTTCGGCCATGAGTAAAGATGAGATTAGCAGATCGAAGGTGGTGGTGGCTGCGCAGTTTTTTAGGAATGTGTGGGGGGACGGCGGGTTCGTGAATAGAGTGATGCCGCTGTTTATCGCGCTGTCGTCGCTGGGGAACGTGTTTGCGCAGAGTTTTGCGATGCCGCGGGTGAAGCAGGAGCTGGCGAAGGAGGGGGTGCTGCCTTGGTCGAGGTTTTGGTCGAGTGATTGGCCTTTTAATGCGCCTTCTGGTGAGTTTTCCTCCCCTTTACCCATAAGAAGGAGAATGCTTGGGATTTCTCTCTTCTCCAGTCAAAAGAAGAACGGTTTGGGAGATTTCCTCTCCCCTTTCCGCTCAGCTTCTGTCGGAAGAAACAAAGAACCTTCGACATTACCCATCCCCTTTTGGCCATGGTTGACTAACAACAAGATAGGGGCTATATTCCTCCACTGGATCATCACGACAGTATTCATCCTGGCATCACAGACTCAGGACCTGTACACTTTCGTCACGAACGTGTTTACGTACAGCAGCAACTGGATCAAGGTGTTTTTGGGCATTGGCCTGGTCTATCTCAACTTTGCGCCATCAGAGAGATGGGCGGAGCAGAGGACGACGTTCCGCAGCTCCCCGATACTGACCATTTTCTGGATTGTCTCGCTGCTGTTTGTGCAGTCGGTGATGTTTATACCCAACAACATTCTGGTGTCGATCCCTTCGTATGTGGTGCCGGCGCTGGGGACGAGCTTGCTGGCGATAGGGACGGTGTACTGGATCATTTGGGCCAAGGTGCTGCCTTATTTTGGATATCACATCCAGCATGAGATTGTGCAGATGCCTGACGGGAGCGAGAGGGTCAAGTACAAGGTGAGTTTTGCCGACTTTCAAGGACAAGGGAAGCCACATCTGACTGACACCAATCAAACAGAGGGTCAAGCCAAAACGAAGAAAGCGACCAAAGCAATGGCAAAGACCGCGGAGGCAATCGGTGTGGTAGTAGTATTAATGTTATTTGTATTTTGAGCGAGCATATATTTCATCCTATTATTTTGATCATCAAGGTTGTAAGAGGAATGTGTAACCCGGTACAGAACTCAGTCAAGAGTTTCAACGTCTGAATTGATCCACGGATCCCCGTCCTCTAAAAGCCAAGTGACGTAAAAAGGGGTACTTGGCTGCTGGTTTCAAACGAAGGGGTTTGACTTATAACTTGTGATGGATTTTCGGATTCGATAAAGAGGGCAGAAAAAGTGATGAGTTGAAAAATATAAACATAATCGGACGGATCCTCCGTTGGTCGTACAATGACACAATTCGGAGGCATTTGATACTTGATCAAAGAGGCACAGAAGGAGGGGAGAGAGGAGAATGCCGAGCCGGAGAGTCGGCAGGTGGGGCATTTTCCCTCTGGCGAGCAGTGCGAAAGGTGAATGTCCCCTGGAAATGGCCAAATTGGAGCTTTCGGATCGGCTGCCCTCAGCGTGTCAGAAAGCTTCATTGGATACGAAGCATTCGTTTACCTTTACTCAAGTCAGGATGCTGAATTTCTTGTGCGCATCTGTAGGACGAAGAAGCAGTAACTTTTCACAGCGCCAAATAAATTGAGAGAATCAGAGGACGAAGATACCTGCAACTGGAAGAGAGAGAGAGCATGCTGTTGTCGTCTCCCCACCGTCCAAACTACTCCTCCTCCTCCTCTGCTGCCACCGCCGAGTGTCCTCCCGCCGTGTCGTCCGAGTAATTACACCTACCCGTTACCTACAATCCGTCCAGTCCAGTCCAATCCAGCCCAGTCCAGTCCACATTACACACCCCTGCGCCGTCCGTCGTTATACCGTACCTACTTTGTCGTAACATCATATCTTCAGCAAACAAATGTCTTGGGACTTGCTGCAGCGGTTCCTCGAGAGCGATGTCTTTAACCAGAATCCGTTCCTCTCCGTCTCATACCTCTCGTGGGTCCTCCAACCATATATAACCACCGGCGCATACCATGATAGCCGTGCTGTACTTGCTCCGCTGACCGCTTCTGCTCCGCGCCCGCCCTTCTATACAGACGATATGCCGACCACATAGGTATTCACTATGTGCTGTGCAACAAGCTCCGACAGTTCCCCTACGAGGACATCGAATTCTTCCTTCCGCAGCTATGCCACCTAATAATAAGCGTTGACAACGAGTCAATGGCTCTCGAGGAGTTCCTCCTGGACCTCTGTGAAGAGTCGGTTACCGCAGCACTTTTGGTCCGTTGACTCTGACACGTCCGCTTCCCCCTGGCGCAATACGTTTTGCTGACCCTGTCATAGACCTTTTGGCTGTTCCAAACATACCTGCACGACCTCGCGTCAAATCCACAGACCGAAGCTTTCAGTACCTGTCGACGAGTCTACAACAAGGTGCAGCACATTGTGTTTGGCGTTTCAGATGCGAGGAGGCATGAAAAGATTACAGAAAATGCCCTGCCCGTGACGGTGCTGGGCAGTCTGATGCTGGCAAGTATCGGGCTGCCCATGCTCCCCCACTGGGCAGGGCCTTTAGCTGTTGCGCAAGCCAGGAAACCACGGCCGCTCATCGAGGCGGTTGTTGAGTCCGCGGCAGTGGCTCCGGTTCAGGCTCAAAACAAGAATGTCCCGACGCGGGCGCACACCATCAGTGCTACGAGCAGCCGGTCAAAACGAGCAAAGGAGGGTCGCATAACGAGCGCTCCCGATGTGAAGGTCCAAGTCCAGCCGCCTAGCTCGCAGCGCAATTCGCCGAAGAAATCATCAAAATCGAGATCCAGACCAGGGACATCAGGGAGCGCATCAGGGGCACCAGGAGGAAGTTCAGATGGGGCTGGGGCGGCGCCGGCGGTCACAGCAGCTCATATTGAAAGTCTCGAGAACCTCAGTATCGAGGCGCGCCTGAGCTCTGCATCTTTACCATTACCCGATGCTCGACCTCGGTTGGTGACGAGGCCGACAACGCCGCTTTCAGGTTCGAACGGGCTACGACCACACGAGCTGGCTAGGAAACACTCTCATAACGTCAAGACCCTGTTGAACCAGTCGGAAATGACGAGCCTACAAAAAATTCGGTTACTGCGGCAAAACTATTTCCGCTGCCAAACCGCGTTCTTGACGGCATTGGAGGACATTTCGAACCGGTTGGTTGTGGTGCCAAAGCCTGCTCGTCTCAGTGCCCTCCGTGCCGAGCTTGCCCTTATTGCTAGAGATCTGCCAGCAGAGGTGGATATTCCCGTCATTTGCCCCCCTGATCTGGTGGATGGCTCTCCGTCCAAGAGCAGACATCACAGGATAGTTCGCCTGAACCCCGCAGAGGCCACGGTTTTGAACAGCGCTGAGAAGGTGCCTTATTTACTAATGGTGGAGATTCTGAGAGATGATTTCACCTTTGACCCTGACACTCAGGATAACCAAAGATTACTCACTACCTTGTTAGCTGAACAGGGAACGCGTAAACGGATCTTTGATCTGTCCGACGCCCCAAGTATACCAACAGTCTCTAGAACCCCTCCTACCGAGCCGGTAATGGATAGCGTCTTTGAGCCGGCCTCCGGCGATCTGGGGGCTTCCCCTATGCTCAAACCTGCAGACGAAGACCTCTTCGAGCGAGCGCTGTCAACGTCGAACCGCAGCTCGCTGCGTCTGAACAATCCCAATATTGTGTTATCTACAGTGACGGACAAGGTCACGCCCCGTACATCGGGCACTTCATCTGGTTCGCCCAGTCCCCCACTGAGAAACAGAAAGATGACACTTACCAACCCGCGTAATAACTCGGTAGACCAGCCCGATTTCTCGGCCCTGGCGATCCACATGCGGACAGCATCGCAAATGCTGGCGCAGCTCGACGCCACGAGCGGCAAGCGGCCGAAGCAAGAAGTGGCAGCGATCCGCCAGCGCATCATCGCGAGCATGCAGAGTCTCGAAGAGCAGAGCTTTGATCTGGACGATGGGCAAGGCCCCACGTTTGACATGATCATGGCACGAGCAGAGGTAGGTTCCGCAGCCGCCAGCGGAGCGAACGGTACGACCGACGGCGACGAGGATGGCTCGGTCGAACCTGCCGGTATCAACGCCAACGCCGGTATCGACAGGATGGAAAACGACATCAAGACGGGCGGTCTCCAGCGGAAGGGCGACCGCGACGACCCCAGCGCGGCTGTGTTTGGCGAGGCGTGGGAGATGAAGAAGGAGCGGATTCGCAAGTCTTCGCCGTACGGGTGGATGAAGAACTGGGATCTCGTGAGCGTGATCATCAAGACGGGCTCGGACCTGCGGCAGGAGGCGTTCGCTTGCCAGCTGATCAGCGTTTGCCATAAGATTTGGGTGGACGCAGGGGTGCCCGTGTGGGTTAAGCTCATGCGGATTTTGGTGACGGGTGAGTCGTCGGGTCTGATCGAGACCATCGCCAACGGCGTATCGCTACACTCGATCAAGCGCAGCCTGACCATGGCGTCTGTCGAGTCAGGGCAGAACCCACGACGGAGAATTGCGACGCTCAAGGACCATTTCGTCAAGGCATTTGGCCAGCCGGACAGCGAGGGGTACAAGGCGGGCGTGGACGCGTTCAAGCGGTCGTTGGCTGCGTACAGCGTTATCTCTTATGTGCTGCAGCTCAAGGACAGGCACAACGGCAACGTGCTAATTGACAACGAGGGCCACATTATTCATATCGATTTTGGATTCATGCTGTCGAATTCGCCGGGCAGCGTAGGGTTTGAGGCGGCACCCTTCAAGTTTACGTACGAGTACGTGGATGTATTGGGGGGTGTTGGGTCGCCGGATTATGAGGATTTTAAGAAGCTTTGTAAAGTGGCATTCCAAGGTATGTTTTTCTTTGCCACAAATGAAGAAGTGAAGGTGAGCTAATGATGGGATACAGCACTCCGACGATCGGCAGACAATATCATCGATCTTGTCGCCATGATGGGGAGGGAAAGCAAGATGCCGTGTTTTGGGGCCGGCGTCGCACAGGTGACGACGCAGCTGAGGCAGAGGTTCCAGCTGCAGCTGAGTGCCGACGAGGCGGAGCAGTTTGTGGAAACGGATCTAATTGCCAAGTCATTGGGGAGTTATTATACACGACTGTGAGTTTTACCCTTTTTTCCTATTTTCTGCATGGAGGGGGTTTGTTTGCTGACATATGGAAACAGTTATGATACCTTTCAGTACCGGACGCAGGGGATATACTAGATGGATGGACGCGTTATGGGGAAGGGCGGCTTTGTTTCAAAACTCATACACACACAACAACAACAACAACAACAACAACAACAACAACAACAACAACAACAACAACAACAACAACAACAACAACAACAACAACAACAACAACAAC
>MU864386.1:0-80811 GCA_033296905.1 Podospora australis
CAAGTTAGCGCATAGAATGGCTCTTCTGGAGGCCGAGAACCGTGGACTTCGTACAGCAAATGAGGTACTAAGCAAGCGCCGAAGGGCCAAAAAAACCCAACTACGTCTTGGAGGGTCACTTAATGCAGCTGAAGCTGAGGCGATTCGGGTCGAGAAGGGTATTGTTGATACCGGGGGTGAAAATACACAGCGGGGGGGCAGTCATACGGAGGCGGGCGAACCGCGCGCGCGGCGATGTGGCAACTGTGGAAAGACTGGACATAATGCGCGAACTTGTCAGGTAGTTAGGGAGACATCTGAAGAAGAGGATAATATGTAGTTTCAATTAGTTTTGTATGATGTGGTTGGATTGACTTATATAAAAGTTGGGAGGTTGGTGAAAAGTGCGCGACTCGCTATGATGCGCGGCTCGCTATGCATGTACGTTATCACTTTTATTTTTGTTTTTCTCGAGAGTGAGTATACCGCTTAAAATGTGATGCAAAATAGCAAAGATGATGATGCGAATGAATGTTCCGTTCGTGTGAAGGCAGAAAAGAGGCACTTGTACACACCGAACATGTCAACAACACATGTCTGGCCGAGTAATGCGTCAATCAACCCTAACCCTACCAAGACAGCACCGTCCTTCTTTTGGTCTTGGTCAGCATCAACAAAGCGCGTCTTTGTATCACCAACATCATCCGAACCCAAACCGAAGCATTCAACAAAGATACCAATGCAGACTCGTTCGGCTGCAAAAGTGGCGAAGGCGGTCACGAAGTCGGCGGCGGCAACGGTAAAGGCCAAATCAGCGAAATCGTCCGTTGCGGTGAAGCCGTCAAACGCCGAAACGTCGACAACCTCATCAAAACAGGCAGCAGTCTCAACATCGGTGACCACTGCTTCATCAACATCAACACTACCCATACATCACTTCCCCGACGCAAAAGCGTGGGAAACATGGCTTGAAATCCATCACGCAACCGAGACCCTCGGGATCTGGATGAAAATCAGCAAAAAGGGATCGGGCATTCCCTCCGTGACCTATGACGAAGCCATCGACTGCGCGCTCTGTTTCGGATGGATTGACGGGCAGCGCAAGAGCCACGATGCGCAGCATTTTATTCAGCGATTCACCCCGCGTCGGAAGAAGAGCATGTGGTCCAAGCGCAACGTCGACAAAGTGGCTGTCTTGACGGCACCTGGCCGGATGCGACCGGCGGGACAAGACGAAGTTGATGCGGCAAAAGCGGATGGTCGATGGGAGAAGGCATATTCCGGGTCGAGTGTCATGGAGGTTCCTGCGGATTTGGAGGCTGCACTGGGGAAGAACAAGAGAGCACACACTTTTTGGGAGGGGCTGTCGAGGACGAAGCGGTACCCTTTTTTGTGGCGGATCGAGACGGCTAAGAAGGCGGAGACGAGGGAGAAGAGGGTTGAGGAGTTTATTGGGTTGCTTTCTAAGGGAAAGACTCTCTAAAGGTACCTGGTAGTCATAGAGTGAGACTGAAAATTGATGAGTTTTCCGGTTGCACTAGGGAAAGCCTGAATAAGGTTATGATCACTGAAGGTTGTTCTCGGGATTGGTGTTAGGCCAAGTAGGGGGAGTTCAGTTAGTACTTGGAAGTCTTTTGATACGGTATCCATTCTCCTCTGACACTGCCCAACCCCGCTTCCGCCATGGACCTGCCTTTCCAACACCGTGGCAAGTGAACTCTTCCGCTTCAATCAAGATGCCCGAAAAGTACAGAAAACACTTTATTCCCCTCGAGTCAAATCCCGATGTTTTTAACGAACTCTTGCGTGCCCTTGGCGTGTCAGAAGAGGTGACCTTCGAGGACGTATTTACGCTCGACGACCCTGATCTCCTTCTGCGACCAGCGCTTGCTGCAATCCTCGTTTTTCCCACTACGAAACAATACTAACGCTTGAAATCCTCCACCGAAGATGCACAAGTAGCATACTCGGGCAATGGGGAAAACGAGCCCGTTATCTGGTTCAGGCAGACTATCAACAATGCTTGCGGGCTGTATGCTGTCCTCCATGCTTTGAGCAACGGACAGTCACGTCGGTTTATCAGTCAGTCCTCCACATGCACTCATTTCTTTTCGAGCACTTGAAGCCTGACGGTAGACGACAGAACAGGGGGGTCTCCTTGATCACCTTCTGCAAGAATGCATACCGGTCGGCCCCGAAGAGCGAGCACGCATCCTCGAAGATTCGACAGAGCTCGAAGAGGCATACGCTGCAGTAGCCAGGAAGGGCGACTCTGCCGTTCCGGAAAACGCCGAGGATGAAGTCGACTACCACTACATCTGCTTTGTTCCCTCTGCGCAGAATGGCCAGCTCTATGAGCTCGACGGCGATTGCAAAGGACCCACTCTTCGGGCGTTCAATATTGGGGCAGATGGTGCTGTTCTAGGACCCGAAGGCATTGCTGCAATCAAGACCTACGTTTGCGAGGGGCAGGGCAATATCGGCTTCAACCTTATGGCGCTTGTTAGGAGATCTTGAACCTCGGCATCTACTTTGGTCTGCACACTGGAAAAGAACGGTGCTCTCTTGTCCCTCAGGGAGTAACGATTGTTCTCCAACGGATAGCCTGTTGAATGAAACCACCAGGGAGCTCGTATCTTCTGCGACTCCTTTCTTTGATTTTCCTCTACTGGCTTCGACGACAAGTGTATCACAGTAGATGTGTGGGTGCCAGGACCTCCGCTCAAAGTCGACGATTCACGGCATGTCCGGTTTGCTGTCAACCCCACCTCTTGCGATGTCGTGATCGTTCGCAATCGCAATTTGTCATCAAACTCCGATTTACAACTAATCAAGCCGAGATACATCTTGGCAAACGATAAGTAGCAAGCCAGTGGCTTCCAAAATTATTTAGGACCCAACACCGTACACTCGAACTTTGAATTGTATTACGCATCCACAGATATCGCTCCGTCACCATGGCTGACCAAGCCAAACCCAAGAAACAACTCCATCTCGCGGCGTTTATGAGGCCCGTTTCTTTGCACTCAGGTGCATGGCGGTACCCCGGTGCCTATCCCGACGCCAACTTCAACCTCTCCCACCTCAAGTCCTTCATCCAGAAGCTCGAGGCCGCCAAGTTCGATGCTTTCTTCATGGCTGATCACCTAGCCGTGCTCAACATGCCGGTCGAGGCTCTCAAGCGCAGTCACACGGTCACATCCTTTGAGCCTTTCACCCTTCTCTCCGCTCTGTCACAAGTCACTACCCACATTGGATTGGCAGCCACAGCCTCGACCACCTACGACGAGCCGTACCATGTGGCTAGGCGTTTTGCTTCTCTAGACCACCTGAGCGGCGGAAGAGCAGCTTGGAACATCGTCACAACGGGTAACCCCGAGACAGCCCTTAACTTCAGCCTAGACGAACACGTGGAACATGCAGAGCGATACAAGCGTGCTCGTGAGTTCTACGACGTCGTGACCGGTCTCTGGGACTCCTTCGCGGATGATGCTTTCATGCGGGATCAAGAGACTGGTGTGTTTTTTGATCCAGGGAGACTTCACACTCTCAACCACAAAGGAGAGAACTTCAAAGTGAAGGGTCCGCTGAATATCGCTCGTCCAGTGCAAGGGTGGCCGGTCATTGTACAAGCGGGACAGTCTGAGCCAGGAAAGCAACTCGCGGCGGAGACTGCCGAGGCTGTGTTCTGCGCTCCACGTGACCTCGAGTCAGCCAAGGCCTTGTATGCAGATATCAAGGGGAGGGTGGAAGCAGCCGGGAGGAAGAGGGAGCATCTGAAACTTTTACCTGCTGTCTTCATCGTTGTGGGAGACACGGTTGAAGATGCGAAAGAGAAGCGACTCAAGGTTGATAGTCTGGTGCACCATGAAACGGCTATAGCTTCGCTCTCGGTCGCCTTGGGGCAGGATGCCAGCAAATTTGATCCTGATAGTCCCTTGCCGGACCTGGATATCTTGGATACGAATGCTAGCAAGACTGGACGTGCGGGGGTGATCAAGTTGGCAAAGGAGGAGTGGTTGACAGTAAGGCAGTTGGCTGGGCGGTATGGGGGTTATTCGGGCTTGTCGTTTGTCGGAACACCGGAGACGATTGCAGACGAAATGGCGACTTGGTTGGAGGAGGAAGCTGCCGATGGGTTCACGGTGGTTTCGCCGTTCTTGCCGGAGGGGTTGGACGCCATCACTGACAAGCTGGTGCCGGAATTGCAGAGGCGTGGATTGTTCCGGAAGGAATATAAGGGGACCACGCTGCGTGAGCACTTGGGTTTGCCTCGGCCCAAGAACCGGTTCTTTGAGTGATTTGAGTGATCAACCGACTTCCTTACGAGGTCTGGACCGCGATCAACGTCAGTTGGGGGGTACACTGTTTCCTATGTATTACGTTTTGCAATGACTCTACACGTCGATACAGGGTGGATAGAATACGCATGTAACGAATTATGCTTACGCATGAAGACCTTGATATTTACGGGCTTCAATCCTATGGAATGCATGGCACCTTTTGCGACTAGGCTAGTCAACAACACTAACACCCAACCGTAACTCAACAACCATCAGCAGGGCTCCCCACACCCCAAGTCTTCCGAAGGTATCACCGAATAGCGGCCCGGGCCAGCAAGACGGTGAGGCGGTGCCACGGGCCTCGTCCCCGGATTTATCAGTCTTACCACAGGCAACTAACAAGGCTGTGACCGGGGAATCAAGCACTCGTTCTGGTGCACGAGGCGTTCGAACCCCCTGAGCATCACCAGCGGCGTCAACGAGAACCATGCAAGCCATCGGGAAGGCGGGAGGAATGACCGACAGACGACATGCTTGCGCCACTGAGATGAGAGATCTGGTGATAACCAGGTTGACACTCAACCCCCCCAGATTCAGGGGAATAACCATCGATGAAGAGATTTGGTTACGCAAGATAAAGCTCGCGACAGGTAACACAAATATCAGCACACAGATCTGTGGCGGCGGCGTATAACCAGAAACGTGCATGGGCTATGATTGGGGCAACACGATACGAGAACTTTGCTTATTCGTACTGGGGATAGATTCACCGAGCATGCCGAGTGGGTTTTGGCTGGCAACTCTTGTTGATATCAGTGGTCGAACGATGTCGTTCGTCCAATGTCTCAGAGCCCTGGCGTCAAAGGATGCGCTAGCTTACTGTCTGACAGGCGGAACACCACTTCCTCCCTCATGCTTAGCAGGGATGCAGATAAAAATTTCCGTCGGGACCGGGAATGTGGCATGGGGGTGGTGATAGGGAACGGCAGGCCGTTACTGTGATTCCAACATCACACCCGATTCCCACGTCGCCAAGTTACCTACCAGCTAAGATAAGACGAGCACATGATGCGTACGGCATTCACAGATCGTTAGTAACACTTGAGTTGGTCTCCGGGTCGCATGCTCTTCTTGGCCAAGTTCTAACATCAGGAATGAGAGAGCATAAGCACTTGTGTTTTCACTCAATCCAATAACGTGCAGTCCACGACAACGGTTCGACTCCAAATAACGCCACCGGATCCGTCGGATCCTCCCCGACCAGATTCGGGCAGAGGTAGAGGTACGGAAATACTGTGTCCCAACGAACAGCATCCCCTTTCCGACCACCATCTGAGAGCAGCGAGCCGAACCCAGCCTTATGGTTGCTAACCCGACCTATATGTGCACGTTATCGTCAATCTCACAATGCCCGGGATCAACTCTCATTGGCAGATTTAAGCGACCGTTACTCGGAACCCAGCAAACGCACCAGATGTCTTTCCCCGACTTGGCAAAATCACCATCACTGCGCCTCACCTTCTTTCCCTCATCAGACCGATGAAAAGGAAAGGGCAATATGCATTCGACCTGCAGGGGTTATCGTCGTGCGTCCCAGTGGAAGAAAGCGGCACAGCTTCGGGAGGGGGACAATGGGGGTGTGGTGGGTCGTCCAGCCCTGCAGGGAGCCCCATGTTTTGTGCAGGGGACCGTCAGGGGTCTGGACATCACGACGACTGAACAACCACGAGAGCAAGCAGACACAGTTGACATTGGACGCCCAAGACTGCTTTGGGATGATATCCAATTCAGAAGAACGATGGCGTTATGACGAGAGCCACATCGGGCCTGCTTCCCGCTTTAACGATTCTGCGAATTTCATATGCAGCGATCATCTAGAACCTTGGAGTTCGGAGGGAGGAAACTCAATGATATTCCCCTCAGATAAATTGTCCTGGCTCCACATTCCCCAGATCCAAACGACTTACACCAAGAGTGCTCCACAGCTCTCAACTACCGCTCTGCTGTAGCGATGAGAAAACCACAAGTTTATCCGGCGTGGCATAATGGGAAAAGGAAACAAATGGCACTAGGCTGCTTTGGAGAAATAACGCAACGTCCCTCGCTCCGTACAATTCTGCCGTGGGTCTCCCCTCAATTTTGCAAAGATCATCCATTTCTTCTGCATCTCTCAGATCAGAAATGTTGAACAACAACATCAGCTTAGAAAATGTGGCTACTACCTAGTCCTTGGATCACCAGAATGGAAAAAGAAACAAAGCCAAGCGGAAGGTCGGCCCTGCGTTCCTGAATATTGACCATGGGATTTGATGGTGCAGGGCAGTAAGGATAGAAGCAACAGGCTGACCAAAGAGTGTAAGTCGACCCCCTGTAACGGTCATGAGACCCCTGAATCTCGAACTGGATACGCAAAAACACCAAGAACACGATCCCGGTAGCCTGGCTACGAGGCAACAGCATGCTCATCACCAATCGTCCCGGCCGATCAACCGTGAATACGGCCGAGAGATCACATTGCACTTCGTCTTACTGCACAGCACATTCGTTGGGCGAATCCTCCATCATGCCGCCCCTCGTTCGTTTCCCGGGATGATCAACCTCAATCAATATCCTCAATAAGGATAAATATCAACCCATTCCTGCACCTCAAGAAAAAATCCAATCTATCTCAACCCCCATCAGCCCGCAGATCATTCCCGCCTCATAACACCGCGCATCATCTTATACATTAATTCCCCTCCATCCATCGGCACATTCCGACTCTACATCTCTCGTCCATCATCATGCCCGCCCTCCTCCCAACCCTCTCTCTCTTCCTCGGGACCGCCCTCGCCCACTCCCACCTCGCCCACATCATCATCAACGGCAACCTCTACCACGGCTTCGACCCCCGCCCCAACCAAGTCAACCCAGCCGACCGCGTGGGCTGGTTCGCCGCCAACACAGACGATGGGTTTGTCACCCCAGCTCAGTACAACACCCCCGAGATAGTCTGCCACCTCTCCGGCTCTCCCCCCGTCGCCCACGCTCCCGTCAAGGCCGGCGATAGGATTCACGTCCAATGGAACGGCTGGCCCATGTCCCACGTCGGCCCCATTTTGTCTTATGTAGCTCCTTGCACGGGAACGCAAAACGGCTGTGCGGGCGTGACCAAGACCAACCTCCGCTGGACCAAAATCGATGACTCCCGACCGGTCTTTGTCCCCCCTTCTGCCGCCGCTCCGGCCAGCTGGGCCACCGATCTGTTGATTGCCCGTAACAACTCCTGGCAAGTCCAGATCCCGAGCAATCTCAAACCCGGCCCGTACGTCCTCCGCCACGAGATCATCGCATTGCATTTCGCCGCCGACGCCAACGGAGCGCAGAATTACCCCCTGTGCATGAACCTCTATGTCGAGCCCCCTGCTACTCCTGCCGCCAACACCTTCAAGCTGGATAGTATTGACGCGAGGAGCTTCTACAAGCCCACTGACAAGGGAATCTTGTTTGACCCTTACCAGACAACTCACACTACCTACGTTGTCCCTGGCCCTACAGTGGCCGTGGGGGCTACGCCAGTGCCGCATGCCCAGCAGGTCATGAGTGTCTCGCGCGCGGACGGGACGCCGGTTGTTGTTACGCGGGGCACGCAGACGGTCAAGTTTACTTCGGGGGTTACGGTGGCGACTGCTGCGCCCAAGATTAAGGGGCGTGAGGTTGTCAGGGAGGAGTAAAGGCTTCGCTACTGATGATTTCCTGGGGGTGTTGGCATGCAGTAGGGAGTTTGAGCGTATAAGAGCAAAGCAATCCACTGAACTAGAAGAGATATGGAGGAAAAGACGGCAGGCGGAGGAGGGGTTGGGTCGGGAAGAAGGCCTGGGATTTTGGAAATAACAAGTAATATGCTGAGGTGAGGAGAGAGGGGGATGAGTTAAGGGAGATGTAGAAGGGAAGAGAATAGGTTGGATGGAGCATGTTGTTCGTCCGTGTAATGGATAAACAGGGATCAGGAGATGATGAGAGTTGGAAGAACCGTTGTAGGGACGCCTACCAACGGTGTGGCTCGGGTTCTTTTCGTCAGTTTCCTAGATTCAGGTATTAAACCCGGCATTCCCTGCTAGGGGCTTTTCGAGATTAATAGATCACCTTTCACAATATTGGCAACAGCCTTTCATGTCCACTGAACTCTGTTGTATTCCAAGAACACCATGTAGCCCTCTGCTTCCCTTTACTGTGCTTCTTCCTTCGAGATGACCAAACGATTGCTTTTTGAAGCCTGAAGTAGACTATCCCTCAATGATTGCCACCGGCAAAAAACGAATGATACCGCCACGCCGACGAGGCTCCTTTAAACGATTGCAGTTCCTTCTTAACACCCTCTCCTTTCATATTCGACACAACACACAGGATAAACTCCGTTCCACTAGATATGATGGCACCCCACTACTTGTGCTTGTTCCTCCTCTTGCGACCACATTCGTCAATATGTTTCTCGTGTTTGCCTTTCTCCTGCGTGGTTTCGCCGCAGCTGCACCGGTAGACAAAGTTGACCTCGAAAGCGCAGGTCAAAAGATGGCGCCGGTAATTGTCCTTGCGCGCCTGCATGAAGCCGCATGCACATTTGAACTTGGCCACATCCGAGTTGTGCTTGCCCGAGAGGAAATGGCGCTCGAGATTCTTCTGGTTGGCAAAGTTTTCGTCGCAGGGCTCGCAGCGGTAGGGCTTCCCTGGTGCTGTGCTGGGGCCTGCCTCCTGGTCTGAGGTATCGCTTTGAGAATAGGTTGCGACGGGGAAGCTGTGAGTTGAAGGGTGAGATCTGTTCGTTGGTGTTAATGTTTGAGGGTAGCTAAGTAATCTGATCTTCGGCGAGACGTACCTATCAGGGTCAGGTCCTTCCTCTTGGTATCCTTGATGAGCCCCCTCAGGGAGAGTTGCTTGCGTTGTCCCGGGGAAGGCTGCATAAGTTTCGTCGGCGACAGGTTCCTGAAGGGCCAACACGGCCATTTGGGTCTCCACTCCAGTAGAAGATGCTGGATACAGGTCTGAAGTCATGTTGCCGTATGGAAGCTGCTGCTGATAGTAAACGACGTTGCCAGACTGAAGATGATAGGTGTTGTAGTCTTGATCGCCGCTACCCCAGGAGTTGTTGGTCGCGTTCATATCCTGAGACCCAAAGACCTCGGTACCGTCAGACCAGGTCTGGGTGTTGGTGACATTGTGCATTAAGGGATCGAAGTGGCTGGCTGAGTTCGGCGGGTACAGGATGGAGTTGGGATCCTCGCCAGTGGCGAAGGGCCCTGGGCTCATGTAGGACTCCTGCCAGGCGTTCGGGTCCTCATCCTGCGCCTGCTGTCTCGGGTAGTACTCGTCGCTCATGGTGAAAAGCTCGGTCTGAAAACCGTGGGGAAGGGCAATTTGAAACATTGTCATGGTTGACAGTAAGAAAGTCGCCACTGCGCACAGGCTGAGTCAACTTTATAATCAACATGTACATCGAGATTTCGAGTAGATCGGTAGTCAAGAGAAGAGACCTTACACGCACATTGCCCATCCTGACACAAACGAGGAAGAGGCTCAACGGGATGAGTCGGGACCGCATCTTATTCCTCACCTCCCCTGAGCCTGGGGACATCGGTCACCGGAAAAGGTGTACTGGAAAGGAAAAGATATCATTCTGACCCCATCAATTCCAGATGGACGGTGACGTCCTCATTGGGAAAGTGGGAGTGACATCTCCGGGCAATGCAGGTACTGAACCAGACCGGTTGTCGACAGACATGGTGTCTGTGTGGAGGAGTTCTTTGTCTCGGGCAGCAGCCGCATGCCCCCGAGTTTGCAGGGCAGCGAGGGACGAGGGTAAGTGCCCTGGCCTTGGGGTTGCAGTCGCATTCGCCCTAGTGAGGGACTTGAACCCGTTGGGCTGGGAGCTGGGAGGTCTGTAATGAGGCGGATGCAACGCTGTGGTTGGCGTATGGTGCAATGATGGTACATAGGTCCCCAGCATCTAGGCAAAGTGATGATGATGATGATGATGATGATGATGATGGAGGTTCGTCCAAGTCCTCGCGCGTGGGGTGGAACAGCTAAGGTACATGTGCCCGCATACCAGTTGCAGTTAGATTGAGAGTACCTGGTATTTTACCGCCAGCAGCGCTTAGACGCAAAATTACCGAACTGATGCACTGGCTGAGGGACAGCAGGTGGGCAGTGGCAAGCCTCTATGCCAAGCTCAAGCCTGCCCAATCACGGAATCGCCGTCTCACGTTTCACTCAATCACCTGCAAGTTGCAACCTTTTGACAGCCCGCATCATTTTCGAATTATCTGCAGCAAACCAAACCACTGGAAATGATTTTCTGGTCCCCGTCGTCGTCCGGGTGCCCGCGCAGACACTTCATCTGCCGGCGGTATATCGGCCTCACGCATCTCCAACTTCTCCCGGCATCGATTAGCAGCAAATCAAAATGCCTCTATTCCCAACCCCACTGCTGTACTACCAACTTTTGCCGACTTCCCATACCAATCTACCGGTACCTGACCAAAAGCCAGATTACTGGCGATAAAAAAGCCTCGTCCAAAAACGGGACCGAGCGCCCCCCATTCATTCAGCTCTTCTTGTCGTTTTGTTGCTTGCCGTCACAGCCTTATTTCGATTTGGCATCGACGGCCCCCAAATTGAAGAACAGCCACACGTATGCCAAGAAAGCATCATTCACCATCTCGTCCCTCAAAGACACTCAGGTTCTATCCTTTTGAAACTTCCACCACCCTCCCCACCAACACACCTCTCTCCTCTAGGTTGACTTTTCTTCTCTTTCGGGACACGGCGCGTGCCGTACATTTGCATTCGCCGCGATACCGCCGTGCCGGTCCAATCCACCGATACACTCGCACGTACATGCACCTGCAGAGTGCGAAACTCACAACTCGGCTTCATTTATCTTGCCTGCAACCATGGCACGGCACTTTGCACAGGTGTTGCCGGCCATAGCTGTCTGCTACCTTATCCCTTTCAGGTCTCTCCCGTCCCACCTCAAGATCTAGAAACATCGAGACGACGACATAATAGCGGAGGTACATGACTATTTTCTTTGCCTTCCCAATTTCCATCTTCCCCCTTTGCAATGACTTCCACGGTATACTCACCGTGTGCTTCCTCCATCTCCATTCCATAATTAATTGGCTTCGCGGTTCTACAGCTAATTTCGGTGCCTAGCAGCGTAGAGATATCTTCCAACAGGGTAATTTCGTTGGTGGGTCTCAAACATCTGATGACGACTTCCCATATTCCAATGTTTCCCATGTTCAGATTACAGTTCACTCTCGTCAACGACCTCAAGACTACCGCGGAGTCATTGGTCCAAGACAGGGTTCGTCGAAATGGTGGGTGCCTACATTTGAGATACAAGGTATATTTCGGTGTATGGTTTCTGAATCTACAGTGAACATCCTGTGGCGTTGAATCATATGCCTGGTAGCCAATGACGTTGTAGGACATGTCTATCTCATTTGATGACGAGAATCTACCCGTTGTAAACGAGATTATATTGCATTCTGTTACCTTATCAATGCGTCAACGAGGTCTACAGCCTGCTGTATGGGTTGCATGAACCCCTTCAAGTATTGAAGACAATCTCGTCACGTCATGTACCCATACAACAAGATATGAACAGGACAGTCGAAGCCCATGGAACCTGGTAATAATATTGTGAAACTTCTTCCAGGCATCGACCTAGCAAAAGGCTTCCTGAAGGCCCAGAGGTAAAGTACTGTGACGAATCCCGTAACCCAGACTTTCTCTGATAAGGGATCTCTTGAAGGCATGCTAGGTAAGGTGACTCGGTGCAGCCAAAGGGTGCACGACAATGGATTGTCTCGAAGATAGTCCTCACAAGGTAAGGCAAAGGTGCAGTAGATTGTAGGGACTAAGTGTGTGATCCTATTGCTTGCTGGAGAGTCTCAGGCCTCTGAGGCGCTCGATCCTCTCCGTCTATATAGTCCTATGTTTCCTACCTGCTCTGTGCCAAGGCCTCGCCCTTCACAGAGCACCCAGGGCCCCGGGCCCTGTGTGCTGATAGGTGCGTGGGGAGTTCGCCCCCAACCTATTCCCCGCTCCTGGCGCCGCGTGGCTTATTCGTGACAAGTACCGTCCGTACCTTGGCCACGCTAGGGTGATCGCAACTCTCATCGGATGTGCTCAAGACAAAAAGGAAGTCACCAGCCTAATGCATACACTCATCCCGCAGAGACAAATTTGTAGCCTCTTCTGTGAGATTCTATGGCCAAAAATATCTCGACCAGCTGTGTTCTTGGCAGAGTAACGACAGCGCGCGTTGTCAACAAGTTTCGTGCGGAGATAGGGGCTTTCTGGTAACATCGGACTCTGCGTGCAGCACCAACACCGCCAATCTTTTACCAAACTGGAATCGCAGTCAGCGACTAGTTTGTTTCCCCTCATCATTACACAAGTACAATGCACAATCACAGAAGATATATCACAGGAGCCTCTCTTACCACCATGATCCCGAACTTCAAGAATCGTAACCATCGTCACTGACCATCACCTGCTGACCCTCAACCATGACACCCTCCAGCAAAATCATCCACCTCCACCCCCAAGGCTGGGAAAACGACCCAGCCGACGAGTACTTCAAACTCTCCACCCTCGACTACTGCGTCGGGCAAGTCTACACAAACTACGCCCTCTTCTTCAAACTCCCCTCCCCTCTCCCAACCGACCACGCAGATAACATCATCGCAACCCTCCAGCGCGGCCTCGAAATCACCCTCAGCCAATGCCGCCAGCTCTGCGGTACTTTATCTCCTCACCCTTCCGGTGACGGCTCGTTGTGTTTCCACAAGACCCGCGACAGCACTGTCGAATTCCACATCCAATCCCTCCCCGCTGGCAATGGCCCTCCCTTCGCCGACTTGCAGTCTCAGCACTTTGCCTCTCGCAGCTTGGGGGATATGTCCACCTGGTGCGTGGCCCCTATGACCTACGGGGAGAAACCGGAAGCGCACCCTTCTTCCCAGCCTAAGGCTTCGGCGTTCAAGTTGTCGTTTATTACTGGTGGGGCGGTGTTTATGATGCACCACCATCATTACGCGAACGATGTCATGGGGTGGGCGGGCGAACTGCATCAGCTCGCGGAGAATTGTGCTGCTGTTTGGAATGACACTTCTTTGCCTTCCTGGGATAAGAGCTGTCTGGGTCTGTCTCGTTTGACTGTGGAAGTCCCTCCCGAACAACAGGTGGATGGCCCTGTCAGCCCGGCTAAGCATCCTGACCATAAAAGAGCGAGCTGGTTGCTCTTCCACCTCCCCAAGAGCAAGACAGCTGAACTAAAAGCGCTGGCGTATCCGGATGAGGGGTATATCTCCAGTTATGACGCATATACAGCCCTCCTCTGGGGTGTTTTGACAAAACACCGGTTGAAGCTCTTCCCGGATGCTAATCCCTCTAGTACCCTGCTCTGGGGAGAAGCGGTGGATATGCGTCGCAGGTTGAAGTATTCCCCTCCTATCCCGGCCAGGATCCAAGGGAACGTAGTCCACGTCGCTCTCTCTGCCCAGTCTGTTGTTCCCCCTTTGACGGTCCAGGATGTTGTCTCTGCAGAGGTGCCTCTGAGTCGACTGGCAGGGTATATCCGCTCCCTGACGAACGGTGCCACGCAAGCATCGATGGAGGCAACGTTGGCAGCAATTGCTCCGATCAAGGATAAATCCGCCTTGTTCCTGCGGGTCGATAGTTTCCCTCCGCTGAGCAACTTCATCAGTGACTGGCGCGATACCAACCATTGTGAAGCGGACTTTGGGTTCGGAAAGCCCTTTGCGTTTCGGTTTCCGTTTGATACGGTGACGAATGGGTTGGCTATTGTTTACCCGGTTCGAAGTAGTGAGGGAGCACCGGCGGGAGAAGATGAAGGAAACGAGTTTAGTATTGCTATAGAGGACGAAATTCGGGAGGATCTGTTGAAGGATGAGGAATGGACAAAATGGTTCGAGTATCGCGGGGTGGATGCAGGAGATCTGGAGTAGGAAAGAGAAGGTAGCATGTTACTGGAAAGGGGCGGCGTAATGAAGGATAGGAGCGCAAACTCCGGACAATAACATCACATACGACCATAGACAGTAGAGAACTCGGGATCCCGTCCGCTCTCCCATAGATAAGCTACTGATCGCCAGACTAGTACTCAGGTGGGTGACCACTGGGGAATCCCTGGTGTTGTATGTTTTTGTTCATTTTTGGCTTCATCGTCATGTCTTGGCATGTCGTCACTTACACCGACTCGGACCGTTTCCTCGCTTTTTGGTTAAAAGGCCGAGAATCATCAGGGATAGAATGGAGCATCCGAGATTTCTGTGAATGGAATTCGATGTGGGGAGTACTAGTATAGGTATTAAATGAGAGTTGGAGAATACGCTTCAGTTCGTATCTGAATAAGCACTTTTTCCCCGAGTACCGTTGAGCTTGAGGTCAGCATTAGCGCTAGGTCCGAGTAATCACCTTCACATGGATCATGGTTACTCGTGTCATACGACCGAACTATAGCTACGAGTTGCTGGTCTGAGCGAGGCAGCCTAAAAACTAGTCCAGATGTCGGTTAACAAGCCTCAAACCGGCAAGGCAATGTGGGTGAGACAGACAGACGGTGAGAAATGTCAGCGTTACACGTCTTCGTTCTACCACGGCTGGGTCGAGTGATTGAGATATAAGGTTCAAACCAAACCCCATCTGAGATAACACTTGACCGGGAAGTCAACCTGAACCATAATTCACATGCCTCTATCATTATGCAACTCCAAACCTTCTCCCTTCTTTTGCTCCCCCTCTTCGCTGCCGCCATGCCCACCGGCAGCGGTACCTCTTCTGACACCTTGATCGAAGCTCGCCAATCGGACCCTGTCTACGGAACATGCGATGTAGCCTCCAACAAGTGCTTGACCTCGCTGGGCAACTACACCTGTGGGCAGACCATCATAATTGCTGGTCCGACTTTGATCTACGAGCCGTGGAGATGTACTGTGCAGGGACATGTATGTTCTTCTTTCATTACCTACATTAGTTTGCTGTTCAACCCCAGGGCTAACTCTGCTCTTTTCTTCAAGGCCTGCTGGGCGTCGATCCAGATTATTTCAGGGAGGATCAACTGTGGCGCTGATGTGGTTGCGCCTTGAGATCGTCATATTTAGAGTTATTCGAACCGGCTACTCGGTCAAGTACTGTTTCATATTGAGGAGAATACTTCTAGACCGTCAGATCAGGGTATCATCAATACCAAACTACCTACACTTGCCTGTAAGAAATATTCCCAACATTGTGATGGGTGGTGTGGTCAAGTCCAACCCTAACCCCTATCCAAGCATCACACTCTGATTTAGGGGCTCAGGGGTCGTCGATTGCACCATAACCCCCTTCACCAATGACCTTACCATTGACCAGATGTACCTATCATTCGGTAAGATCTCAAACCTTTGCCCACCGCAACAAAACAGCCGCCGCAATGACAGGCAAAACACTAACCAGCTCCCCCAACCCAGCAAACTGCGGCGGGATCCGCACATTCACAAAAGCCCCCGCTGCCAACAAGATGGCAAACAAGTTGTACGCAAAACTCCACGCAAAATTGAACACGATCCTGTGCACCGACCTCTTACTGAGCTCCATGACCGTCAAGATGCCCTTCAGGTCGGGGCGCATGAGGACTACATCTGCCGCCGACTTGGCCGCTTCTGCCGCCCCTGAACCGTCTCTGTTGATGGCAATGCCGACCGTAGCTTGAGCTAGAGCAACTGCATCGTTTGTTCCGTCTCCGCAAAAGATTACGACAGGGGGCTTCCCAGACGTGGTGGTGTGGGTGGTGAGGAGGTCTTGGACGTAGGTCTGTTTGTCTGCCGGAGTGCAGCGGGAGCGAACGAGAGAGTCTGGAATTCCCAGCTGGGTAGTAACGGCGCGCACAGCACCATCGTCATCGCCCGATAGGACATGGACGGAAATGTTTCGGGCTAGGAGGGTCTTGATGGTGGGGAGGGTGTCCTCTCTCAGGGAGTCTTCGAGCCCGAAAACACCGGCAAGGGTGTTGTTGATGGTGAAGCAAAAGACTGTGTAACCCTGAGAAAGGAGGGTCTGCACACGCGGATCGGAGGAGACGTTGAGCCATCGTGAGTTGCCGGCCCGAAGAACCAGTCCAGTAGATGTGGTTCCCTTTACCCCCTTTCCAGGAACGGACTGGACGTTTTCTACCTTTGCTGGAGTTATGCCCTTGGCTTTGAGGTGAACGGCAACCGCAAGTGATACGGGATGCTTTACACCGTCGAGTAAACCAAGCAGGAGGGCTGGGGTTGTGTCTTGGCCAAAATCGTCATCAGATGCCACAGAAAGACTTCCCTTTGTCAGTGTGCCAGTCTTGTCGAGTATAACATGCGTAGCGCGGTAAGCAACCTCGATGCTTTCTGCTGATTTGAAGATGACACCGTGATCGGCACCGACACCCGTGGCAATGACAACAACCATCGGAATCGCGAGGCCGATGGCGCACGGGCAGGACACAATGAGAACAGTAATGGCATATGTCACAGCATCGATCACTGCCTCTGATCCTGTTTGCTGTCTCACGGCCATACCACTGGCAATCCATATGACCAGGGTGACGAACATCAAGCAAACAACCACAGGCACAAAATAGCTGGCAACTCTGTCAGCGAGGTCTTGCATTCGCGGCTTGGACAACTTGGCCTGATCAACCATTCCGGCAATGGTATCAATGGTGTTGTCGCCAGGAATCCGAGTAACTCGTGCAGTCAGAGTTGACGAGCCGTTGATCGTTCCTGCAATAAGAACATCTCCTGGCCTCTTGTCAACGGGCCTGGATTCCCCAGTGATCATGGATTCATCAACTTCGGAGACTCCAGAGATGACAGTTCCATCGGTTGGAATCCGTGTCTCGGGAATGGCCTTGAAGATGTCGCCCAATTGAAGTAGGCGAGCATCGATCCCGACAGCCTGGGGCCCAGTTGTTCCATTTTTGAGATTGTCCTCGGTCACAAGTAGAGCAGTGTTGACCTGCAGGGACCGAATGGAGATAGACTCTACCGCCTTCTGCCGGGCAAGTGCCGCAGCATAGCGACCGACCATGATGAGCATCACCAGCAGCGTGCTGGTCTCGAAGAAACTGCCGGTCGCGAGAGGTTTACCAGCGGTAAGAAAGGCAAATGAGACCACAGAGAATATAAAGGCAGCGCTGGTGCTCAAGACAATGATGAGATCCATCTCGACAACCCGAGAGAACACCAGGGCCTTGATAGCCTTGGGATAGAAAGGTCCGGCTACGACAACTTGGACGATGGTTGCCAGCGCGAGCGATGCCGATTGGTACGCCATTTCTCGGTCAGGGAGCGGTGCCCAAGCAAGGACCAGCACTGGAACAGTAAGAACAATTGACAGCAGTGTCATGTATCCAACATGACGGACATGGTTGCTGCTGGCGGCAAGTGTGGGATCAGGACGGGGAGGGGCAAGTGCTAGGGGCGAATCCCAGCCTCGTTCTGCGAGATCCCGGGCACCGATGATCTTAGGGTCATAGGCCACCTGAGCGGTGTTGTGGTTGACGAGAGCAATGTCCGTCACGCCGTCGGGCCGCTTCCCCTGAATGAAGGCTGTTGGATCGTCGACAATCAGGCCAATACTGAACCCCTTCGTAAGCCTTTCACACTTGAACCCGGTAGTGCGCTCAACATGTTTGACGACATCAGCCACCAGGCCCCCGTCGAGGTCAAACTCGGCCCGAGCTAGGACAAGGCTCGTCTTGAGGTTCTGGACGGATGCAAGTGGGGCAAGAGCACGCTGGAGATTCGTCTCACAACCCGTGCAGGTCATGCCGGAGACGCTCAAGACGATGTTCTCACGGCCGGATGTTCCCTGCTCGAGGTCTGTAGTCAAGCTGATAGGTGGGAGCGGGGCCACTATTTCGCAGCATGAGCTCTTTTTCTCGCAACACGAGCTCTTCTTTTCGCAGCAAGAAGCTGTCTCAGCGGAACAAAGTTGCACAGGGCTTACCACTATCTCGTGCGGCGGAGTATCACAACACCCCTGAGCACAGGGCTTGAAGACAGGTGGAGTTGGTTTGTCGCAGCAGCCCTTTGCGCAAGACTCCTCGAGTATTGCAGACTGAGGCTGTGTACAACAAGCTTTTGCACTCGAATCCGGGGCAGCAGGGACACTTGCTTTTTCGCAACAGCCATCAAAGCAACCACCAGCAGCCACGGCCGGTATATTCTCCTGTCTGCAGGAATCTTTTGACCTGCGTCTGATTTTCGATCTTGTGGTTGTCGGTGCAGTACAGCAGGAGTCCGCACAACCCTTGGTGGCGTTCTGGCCATAAACGGAAGAGCGTGACGAGATTGAAGATGGTTGTGAACTGAATTTTCGTTCGAGAGAGACCCGGCCAGCAGGGGGCAGACAGCAAGACTCTTGTCCCAATGCCACAAGGGCGCGGCAGATGCAGCCGAGTGCTTCGAGAGTAGCCGCATAGGCGTCACGAGCCTTTCTTCGGTGGAAGCCGCAGGGTTTGGTGTCATAGTCTCGGCAACCGGGTGAGGTTTGGCTGGACTTCCCCTTGCCTGCTGATGCGTTAGCAATTTTGGTCGGTGTGCGGGCCAATTATCACCTACTCTCGTCACAACTGGACGCCTGGTGCTCCTCGTTGCAGGTTCTGAGGGCGATGCGGTCCAGACAGGACGCATCACAGCATGGAGAGGGTTTGCCCTCGCAACAAGCGGGAGGGTCAGGCTGCTCCGATGTGTTGGTCTTGGCACCCGCATCCGCGCCCGCATCCAGATGGATTGTCACCGGCGGTTTAGGACCGCAACAGCCATCCTGACACACAGGACTGAACGACTCATCATCAGACGAGGATGGTATTAGGACATCGCTGCAAATGTTCTCGAGAACCGGTTCGGGACTTATTGCGGTGTCTTGGGAGTCCAACGGAGCGCTGCTGGTGATCTCCTGTGCGGATTCGGAGTCGGCCCCGTTGTTTAGGGCTTGGCGGCCGTCTTCAGCGGATTCCGGCTCCGTGTTTTGCGGTGGTGGGGAGCAGCCGGCACAACAACCCATTGTGGTGTCTTGAAGCTCTAAGTTTAAGCAGTGTAAAGGTAGAAACTTGAAAGACGGTCAGCAAAACTCTGAGTGCTTAAGAAGATCGGGGAGGGTGACAATGGATTATCTGAAAGCCTGGTCGAGAGTCGACTGCAGATGCCCATGTTCATCCCGCTAAATTGGGAGTTCAGTGCGGGGTCATTTCCGATGGCTTGCTTCCATTCCGTCCCTCACCGCCGCCATCAAGGGCACGCACTCTTTCTATCGCCGATATTCACTCTTTAGCTATGAGGAGTGCTGGTCCAGCCACCTCTGAGGTGCATGCTGCAGTCAGTTCCGCCATCAGAAGCCATCCATGTGATCAGGATCTCTTTAGAGGGGCAGTAAGCATCAGAGAGGCACGCATATGGAGCTGCGGGAGATAGCAGTAAAAAAGATAAAAATTCGAGATCATGCCCTCGCAAAATTTTAATCCCGAAGGGCTGCGGAGTTAAAAATGTCGACTTTGCTGCGGCTGCCGTATAATCATGGTTCAGAAGAAAAGGCTATGGAAGCAGAATGGCGAGGATCAAAATGGCCAAATCCAAAAAGCGGCGGAGGTCGAGAGTGCTCTGCATTTTGGCGACTGATATTACGTGTTTGTTTTATAGGTAAACCCAAAGATAGGATGCAAAGACCTCTGGTTCCTCGCCTTGGAAATTTTTGGCCAAATAGATTTCCTGCTAGAGTTGTCGTATTGCAAAGAATTGCGCTGGTGATTCCAAGGCAATCTTTCTGTCGCGTTGCTGCGTGAAACGGCAGAGAACTGGAGATGCTTGACAAGTGGGGCATGGCATTAAGAATGTGGGGTACGTAGAACAGTGTGGAATGTCTGCCTGAACCCCCACACTGTGGAACTGCTTGCAGCTTAATTATGGCTGATTTCACTTTATTTCACCAAGAGAATGATCAATGAAGCTATCATCAACACCGAACTTTTCGCCTGCTTATTATTCCACTGCTGAAATCTCATCCTAAGTCTATACACACAGATTATCATTCTAAGATACTCACGAACCGAAACCAACATCATGGACGGCCGAGGAGGAATTGACGACGTGACTAACGTTCGTGGTAAGTTTCACTCTCTCACTCTCACGATCAACCTCAATTGCACGGGCCACATCACATCGCCGTCGTGAGAACAGCGACATCACATCACATCACTCAACCTCTCGATGGCTTCCCTCTCGGATACAAAGCATACAACACTCACTTACTAACCATGCAACAGACTATCGTCAAAAACTCACAACAGACATCGTCGCCTGGTTCGGCGACATGGTCCGCACCTCCACGCAAAGCGTGAACGAGACCGCCTCCCTCGCCCAGGCCGGCACCAGCAGTCTGACGTTTGACACCGCCATGCAGGGATTTGTACGCTATTCTTCCTTCCATCCACCTCCTCTCTAATTGACTAACTGGACTCGTACAAGATAAAATCCTCCGAAGACCTCCTAACCCTCACCCGAAAACTCAAAGAACTCTGGGTCGTCGGCCCCCTGCTCAAACCAGGCGAAGGCGCAGACGAAGCCCTTGCCGAGATGAGAACCAGCGCGCAGCAACAGGTAGCCATTCTCAACAAACTAAAGAGTGATGAACGGCGGAGAGAGGTCAATGAGCTGGTGCAGGGGGTCAAGATGGCCGCTGCGGACCCGGGGTGTTTCCGGTATGTGCCTCCCGGACCGGGAGCACCGAAGAAGAGGAAAATTTCTCAAGGAGGGGTGGGAAAGGCGCGCGGTGGGGCGACGGGTGCGGTGGTTAGGCCTGGTCAGGGGATTCCGCTTTACCCTGGCGGTCCGTTGAGGCCGCCGCCTGTTGGGATGAGGCGGTAATCTTTTACGGGGAATCTACGGATAGCACATGGGAGACATGGGGACTTTGTGGGATGATGATGATGATGATGATGCAGCTATCACTGGTGGTCGGAAATCATGGGCTAATAAGAGACACGGTGGACAATGCAGAGAGATGGCCGAGGAAAAATGGGAAGAGCATCATGACCAAACGGACATCAAATGCAAGGATATGTCATTTACAATTCCTTAGCATCGCTGTCATGATGCAAACAAGAATTTTAAATTCCACGGTATCATGGCTCTAGATGATCCCAGAAGCGAAAGTATTGCGCCTATGTCTCGGTCTCCACCACACCATCCGCCTCATCACCCAGCTCAGCCTCAAGAGCCTTGGGCACCCTCTCGGTTCGGTCCGACCGCTCATGTGAGGCATCAACACCACCGGCGGTGACCCAGAGGAAGTAGTCAGTCCGGAAGTTGTCGACCTGGTTGAAGAACAAGTGGAATCTGTTCAGTGTTAGCCATTATTTCTCTTGATCGGTGTTGGAATTGCAAGCATCACTTACGCGTTCTCGTTCTCCTCCACTTCAAACATTCTCCGATAGATGTGATCATCCTTGAACTTGGTGATCTGGTCCTCATACTGGGAAAAGTCGATGGGCTCCTTCTCAAAAGACTTGGCCTTCTTGTTGTACTCGGTGAACATGGGGCGCTCCAGCATAAGACCGAGACCGGGCGCCTTGGGGATGCTGATTCTGCGGGGACCATAACTCTCGTGGATGACCATGAGGGGAGCGCCGCAGCGCACGACCATGACGGCCATGGCGACCATCTTACGGATCTGGTGCATCATAAAGCTCTGGCCGTGGACCTTGAGGGAAAGCCACTCGGTGTCGCGAATCTGGATCGGGGTCTTGTTGATCTCGAACGACTTGATGTGGCGCTTGGCGGAGGCGTCCTTGAAGGACTTGAGGACAGTGTAGTTGTGGAAGTTGTGGGTGCCGAGGTACAGATTGAGAGCTTGTTGTAGCTTCTCGATGCGCTCCGGGGTGGCACGATACCGTCTCTTTGCGGTGACATAAGCGGTCTTGACCTCGCGGAGTGCTATGTCCACAGGGTTGGGCTCCTTCTCTGTCTTCGCTTCCTTCTCTTGGGGCGCGGGCGCAGTCTCGTCAGAGGCCTTGTTCTCCTCCGCATTGTCCACCATCTCGATATCCTCGTTGTCCTCCCCCTTCTTTTCCTTCTTGGGCTCTTTCTTCCCCGGCTGATCCTCGTTGAGTTCTTGGTCGGTGCTGGCATGGAACTTGCGCACAACCTCTTCCCGGACCTCTGGGCTCAGCTTGGCGAGGATCGGCTCGATGTCGTTCTTTTCCACCTCTTCCCAGAAACCCTTGACATCATCCAAGCGCTCTGCGTATTCGTGTTCGACACCCTTCGCCTTGGTCGATTCGGCGATCTTCTTGCCGAGGAAGCTTTGGGGGTGCGGCGGGAGGAGGGAATAACTCGGCATGAGATACTCGTACCATCTCGAATCGCAGGCTTGGTAGCAGCTGAAACCGTTGACGGTGCGCTGGATGCCCCATATCCTGATCTGCTCGGGGAGGTGTGCGTTGATCTTCTCGACGATATCCTCATCCTCGACAATGAGCTTGAGCGACAAGACATTGCCGGCGGCGTGGACGCCCTTGTCTGTGCGCGCGCAGCGAACCAAGCTCGACTTCTTCGGGTCATCGGCATTGACCTTGGAAATAGCGCCGGCCGCGACAAAGGCAGCAAAGATGTCACCCTCAATTGTCTTCTCCTTGTGATTGATTTGGATTCCGTGGTAACCGGTACCGGCATAGCCGATCAGCACGGCCACCTTGCGCTTCGGTCGGCGTTCTTCGGATGCGATCTCTTCGGGGGTAAAGTTGATGCTCATGTAGCTCTTGCCGTCGACTTCTTCCTCGATCACCTTGCGGCGTTTGGCGTCCCGGTTACGTTGAATGCGCTCGCGAATATCAGGGACATCGCCTCTGCGTACTGGGGTTAGAGTCGGCATTGGGTTGCTTCCAAGAGTAGAAGGACGCAAAGAAAGACGTGAAGTAAGTAAAGAATAACTTACTTCCCGCTGCCCTGTCCGCCCTGCTTCCGCTTTCCACCCCCCTGCCTGTCGTTGCCGCGGCCTCCTCTGCCTCCTCTGCCACCACCCCGCCTGCTGTCGCCGTTCCTGTTGCCATTGGCCTTGCGCTCGCCATTGTTCTGCTTGTCGCCGGTGTTCTCAGCCGCTGGGGCAGCAGTGGCAACGGGCGCAGCCATGTTTGTTGAAGCGGCGGAAGATGTCTCGTCGGCTGCCATTTTCGTGTTAATTGGCAAATTGCTTTCATCGCAGAGGAACTTGGGGGGATGCGAACCTGCCGTTGACATTTTCTTTTTGGCGGCGCACCCCAAAAATTCAGTGGGGTCTGAAGTGCAGAAAGTCCATAAGGCCAAGAAATTGCGGGGTAGCTTCTGAGTTGTGCTTGATCCTATCAATACCCGACAACAATGGAAGACCCAAAATGGAGAGGCATGGATGGTTAAGCACGTGTTAAGGTATCTGATTCTTCTGATATCTACCGCAGCGGGGTTCTGGGCAGGGGTGAGAGGTCTTCCCAGTAATATAGTCAACCTTAGGGAGATGGTCTCTCATGGCACGAAGACCTCTCACCCCTGCAGATTTTCCCGCTATGGTATGGAACGTTTATTCACTTAACACTTCATTTTCCTTCCGCAGATTGAATACACATTGAGCATTTTATTGCCTCTGTTACATGTTCCTGATTCCACCCACCTAAGGGTTACGCGCATCCTGCTTGCGGCTCTCTGGCTCAAGTCTCCTCTTGATATTCTTGTTCAAGCCACTCGAATTGCTGGCCCATTTCCGGCTCGCGCTTCGTAAGCCCCGCCTTCTCAAGCCATTCTCTCCCATGCTCCAGCGACTTCTTCTTTTCATGCGGTTGTTCGCAAGCCTCTCGCTCGGAAATTTCAACTCCTCACACCGCTCTGTCACCTGCTCAAGGCCCGCGTGCCACTCCTGCGTTTGCTGCTCAAGCCTCGCCTCCACCTCCTGCTCAACCCTCTCCCGCTCAACCCTTATCTGTATCTCGAGCTCAAGCCTGTCTTGCTTCCAGGTACGCATCTCCTTCTCCCGCCTGAGCCTCCCCTGCTCGAGCCACTCTTTCTCGAACCTTTCAAGTATCTCCTTCTCCCACCTCCCATCCCGACATACGTACCAGTCGTCGTAGCTCCGCTCATTGTCATCATCAAGGTCCGTCCCAATGACCGTCTCAGACTGTTGGCTTGGCGGTAGAGTCAGCACTCCAAGGCCACTCGTCGTCACGTCTTGTTTGGCGGGAGGGGTTCGTGTGTGTTCTGGAGATGTAGATCCTCCACCGTACGTTACATAGTGCTCGGTCGATGGTGATGGGCGTTGTCGAGGTACAGACTGTTTGTAGTTTTGTAGATAGTCATGGCCGTACTGTAAGTAGAGCCCCCTTAGACCTTTAGGAACTTTGAAGTTATAGGTGCGCATCGGCTTCCTGGGAAGTATCTGGTTGGGGTTGCGAAGTATCTGGCTGATTTTGGAATCCCGAAGCAGGGTTTGGTAATCATGTGGGAGTACCAAGAGGCGATCTCGCCGCTCTCGGGGCTCGTATTTTATAATAGCAAACGACGCAAATTGCCTTTTGGTGCTTTTGCGGTCGTCTTCGGGTTCAAGCCACACGCGGGGCTTGGCTACAGCGCTCGCATGATAGTACTTAGTTCCACTGTCTTGGGAAGCGGAACTGGACGCATTTTTAGGGTCATCGCTTGGGGGTCCCTTGGGTTCTCTCCCAAGTTCCGGCGGTACCAGAAACTCCTCTGATACGGGACCGCCATGGCTTGGGTCGTTACGCACTGATCCTGACTGATTCGGGGACACTTTACTTCGGCTGGAGCCAATTCGGTCTCCCAGCAACTGCATCAGCGTATCGATGGGTGCAGGGAGATTTGCGACACGTTCTGGATAGTGACGTCGAATCTGCTCCAGGATGGCAGAATATGAGCTGACGTACACTTGACCCAATGGGTTGGAGCCGATAATATGGCCGAGAGCTTCATGAGTCGTCGCATCGACAACAACAGCACCAGAGTGACCCTTCGCAACAACTTTGTTTTCGTCCAAGGATAGCGTCCATACATTGGAAGGACGACTTCCATTGATGCTTCCCAAGAACGTAGTACCTGGCAAAAGGATGCCGGTTTGGGGGGTGGACGGAGATGTGACAATATATACTGGGGTGTTGCGATCCGATTGAAACTCGCCAATCCTGGATATAAACACTGGAACCGAGGGATTTTTGGGGTTCACGAAGGCGTTGGGCCGCAAACTCTCTGGCGCTCGAACTCTGATCAGTGCCCAGTCCAAATCTAGTTCGTGCTGAAAAATCTCTGTTGGCAACGGAAATCGCGCTTGGTGGAAAACACCAACAGTGCTCATTTCTGACGCTTGATGGGGCGCGATAGTACGGAGCCCTGAAGCTGTCTCTTCCGTGGCTATCCGAGACTCCGGTACCGTAGTACTCGTGGCTAGGTTGGAGTATCGTCCGGGCCCTTGCAGACCGGTATCAAAACCAACACTCGACGCCTCTTCATGCCTCTCTCGGCATTCCGCGATTGGTCCAGAGTCCATGTTACCATTCTCATCACCTGTTGAGATCATGTCGTCCCCATCGAAGCCTTCCGAGAAAGAATCATAATCGATATCGTCGACATAATACTCGTCGTCATCAGAGACCACGCTGCCATTAGAATATTCGATATCAGGTCCTCTTGGAGGCGACGCGGGATTGTCCGTGTGACTGTGACTCCGTGCAGCTGATCGCTCCATTGCGCCGAGACCATTCCCATGCCGAGCGGTTAAAATAAACGACTCAACCCCGATGTTGATGACACAACCCGCTGTCGAGAGACCATAACCGCCATCATAATGGCTCCACCTTATTACTGAACCACAAAGAGTAAGGTTTGTAAGACCGATGGGAGGCAAATCCACATGTCCCCTCCCCCAAGCCCACTTCAGAGTTCTGGGCCATCGGGTCCGCCAAAAGTATAGGTTGAAGAACGGCCGGTTAGGCTCATGTTCGCCAGATATCTTGCTTCTTCGCCATGGCTTTGGGATCCGGGAAGGCTTGCGAAGAGGAACCGGGGATCAAGGTTGGCTCTCGATAATAGTCCGTCTGATTGGGAGGGCTCATCGCAGTTGTTGGGATTATCGCAGAAATGCCACTGGATGATTGCACCGGCTATGGGGCATTCTTGCCGCTCTGGGATGGAAGTACTGAGGCCAAGCTAACATTTGCAGTAGGATTTGGGGTGCCACTGTCGATAAACGATCCGTTCTCTCGAGCAGACGGAACCATTGCGTCCGATGCCTCTACCGGGCTGGTGGGAATCAGCAGAACGGTGTCTTCATGGCTGGCTCCCATCGCAGACTGTTTGCCCTTCCCTTCACCCCTCGTGGGGTCGTCCGCATCGGTTTCTGTATGAAAAATGTCGCTCTGTAAAGAACGGAAGTTCCAGGAAGCCTTTTCAAGGAGAATACGTTGGGCCGCAGGCCGAGCTGTAGTCGACAGAGTCGCCTCATATACCGGCGCTGAAGTCGAAGCCTGTCCCGTCTGGCTCTTTTGGAATACATGTCCATAGGTTGAGATCCTGATAAAGACCCGACACCACCGTCAGAAACGCTGTCGCTCGATAAGTCATAAGCGACGGAGGACACCAACCTTGGCCCAGGCATTTGGTCCATAATCTCGCTATTTCCCTTGGTACGGGTCTTATTCGAGGTGATAGTGCTCATGGTCGAGTCATTCGTATCATTCAGACCCATAGTAAGCTTTCGTTGCAATAAGAAGAAGGATCTGATCGTGGAATGATGAGCTGAAATCCAACCCCGCACGAAAGTGCAGATGTGGGCGACGGGAGAGTTCGGAACTTCGGGCGTCAAGAGATAACCTATCGCACTGAGCACTGCACCGCCACCTTCACTGGCACCACATTCTCAATCATTGAGTCCCCCAAAATGTTCTCGATAGTTGCACGGTCTGGTCATTCATAAACAGAGACAATCTTGATGCAGATTCGTTCAAGTCGCCATAGAGGTCCTTTTACCCATCCTAGCCTCCCTGATTTACCTCGAATCACGATGCTACAGCCAACAGAGACAGACCGTCAGAGAATTTTGGGAGACCTCTTCGGTGAAGTTCTGGCATCAGAACAGAACACCTCGATTTTTAATTCTTACTTCGACTATTACTGCTCCGTCGTATGTCCAGCATCGAGGGGAGATGCTGTTCTTGAGTTCGATACTTCCTTGTTTACAACACACGAAGACATCTTACGGTGTATTCAGGTCATCATTCGCGACCCCAGACTCACGCTTCATGGCTTCATTGAGGCCATCTCTTCAAATCGAGGATCGGTTTCGAGAGCGTGCAACCAAAAGGAGAAAGAGCATGTAGCCAGAGTGGTCGTCGAAGTGGCCTTCGCCATCAACTGCATGCTCAAAAATGATTGCTCACTTGACTTTCAACCAAAAAGTCTTCACCGTCTCGAATGGGAAGACAACGCTCCGTTTCTATCATTCATGGAAGGTGATGATGCCGTTAGACTTGGGTGGGGTGGTGGATGACAGACTGCAAATCTACGGGGTTAAGAATCAGAGGGTGGTGGACGCGAGTGTCCTGCCTGTGATCCCGGCCGGGCATTTGCAGCAGACGATGTACGCTGTTGCGGAGAAGGCTGCGGATTTGATCAAAGGCCATGGTGAAGATGGCTAGTATCAGTTCTGTACGTGGTCTAGCTCTCAAACTTGAGGCTTAAGTCTACCCGAGTTCGTCTAAAATTATGCTTAAGTCATTGACCAGAAATCCCAAACCCGGAGGAGGCTCAAGGAGACGTCGGTCGCAGTTAGATGCAAGGGCTTTGCAGTGGTGAAACAGGGAACAGCACAGCTTCGCCGCTGGAAGTGACATCCCGTCCTTGCCGCTCTCCCGTCAGCCACACGCGAGACAGGTCTGCTGCCACGGGGCGCGGCCAGTGTGGCCTGTATGTATGATTGAAAGAGGGTAGGATAAGCGGCCAAGATTCGTGAGACAGCTGCGTGTAGTCCGAGATCTACTGCAACCTTCTTCTATGTCACCTCATCTTGGAACTACAGTGGCCTCACATGTGGTTACACTGACGGGACGATCCCATTCAGCCCGCACCGAGTCCTTGATCCTGTCTGGGGGTCAACGGCAGTGCGACGGCAAACCCGCGTCAAGCCCCTAACATCACCTTCTAATTGGCCGGAAAACCCGCCCAGCACTGGTATATTTGGAGATCTGTCTCCGTTGTGGTCCTGCTGTGCCTCTTGTTTCTAGGGACTTCACCGACTTCCAGAAGGCTTTCCGGTCTTATCCGGCCCTTCTTATGACGTGGTATGCTAACCCATATGATACCCACTGCCCTGCCCTTTCTCCTTCCTTCCTCCTTTGCTTTTTCTGGGTAAAGCAACGCAAGAAAAAAAAGAAGATGGCGGGCATGCGGCGCGGGGTTTGCGCTGGCAACCTCTACCAAATATCCACTTGCATCATACTTTTGTTGACATATTGCCTGTTTATGCAAGTCCATGCGATCACCTGCTTCGGCGTCAGTGGGCTCGCATACGAAGACAACACCCTATGTCCGGGCTCCAACGCATGTTGCGGGCGCGAAGCTACCTGTCTCTCGAACCGGCTTTGTCACAACCCAAACGATCCCGAGGACACTTGGGTTAGAGGCCCTTGTGCGATCAAGGGGTGGGATGATAGTTGTGGGCAGATATGTCTTTACAGTACGCTTTAGCACAAACCTTGAAAGGGGCAGAAGCTAACAAGAATAACAGACGAAACAGCAAACCGGATCCTCCCGCGAGTAACCGAGTGCAGAGACGGCAGTCTGTGCTGCAACAACGATCCACAATGCTGCCAGGACGGGAGAGGAGTCTTTCTCGACGAGAGCGGGAATGTAGCCCAGAGACGGGCGACGGCTGCGACGACGAGTTTTCCGCCTTTTCAGGGGACGGGGACAAGGCGGACGACGATGCCTGTGTCAACGGGTAGCAGCACTTCTTTCTCGACGACCAACACGGCAACCTCAGCCACCAGCTCCTCAACAACAACGGGTGTTCCTGCGGAGTCGTCGAGCTCAGGGGAGTCATCGGCCGGGCTCAAAGTTGGCTTGGGGCTGGGGATACCGCTTGCTGTCCTCATCACGGGAATTCTCGCATGGGTGTTCTTCCGGAGAAGAAAAAACGCTTTGGCTAAAGACGGTGATGACATGACCGAGGTGACTGCACATAATTACTCTGGGTATAACTACACCGGTTTCCACGAGCCGCCGCCGTACCAGCATCAACAACATGGACCAGTAGAGATAGGGGGAAACGTCGTCAGGGAACTAGACGGCAGGACGGTTGACTCTTATAAATCTCCTCAGGGGGTGAGGGAGAGACATGAGTTGGGCTAACGTCACATTTATTTTTGGCATACAAATCTTTTGAGAAGGAACAAGCACTGGATGTGGTAATAGACAATATTTATTGAGTTTGCATTGTTTCTATTTATGTGCACCTCCTCCCTAGTACGGAGCGCCGAGATAACCGTGGCAAGTGAGGAACCCGTTGGAGTTGTGGATGAAGCTGTCTGCGGGGTCGTCAGTACAATGAAGAGCAAAGAGTACAATGGGAGGCACATACTCAAGTCGATGGCTGTGTTCTTGTAACCATATAGGCCCAAGCACTGCGCCGACATCTGCGTTCCGGACCATCCGATGTTAATGCAGGCGCCTGCAGTGAAGGCGTTGCCGTCCTTCCTGGAGACAAGGTCGCCGTAACTCAGACCCATGCAGAGATTCAAGTCGTGACGGGTGCGGCGCGGCGAGTGCCCGTCGGATTTCGAGCAGGTGGCCACCAACAAGGGCCGGAACGTGGTGCCTTCAATGTACCACTGTAATATAGGAAGCACCATTGGGTCAGCTTCCTGGACTCGGAACAAGATGGAAAGAGGTAATCAAAAGGGAATACAAACATCCTTGCATGTTTGGGCGAAACTGGCAGAGGCGAGCTCAGGAAGGGCGGCCAGGCCGAGGGTGAAGACTGTTGACAACTTCATGGTGGACGACTTGACGTGAGGGAATGTGGACGACGGAGGAGAAGGTCTGAGATTCACAGATGAGCTGATGTGCTGCTTTTGTATTCTCTAGCACCGGCACTATTCATGTACCTGCCTGTTCCCCCTCGCTTCCAGAATTAGTGCCCAGGTTTGTGGGCCGTATTCGCACACCCTAGCTCCCACCCATCTGTAGAGTATTATTGGAGACGCCTGGGATCGGAGGTTGGGCAATGACACTACCAACTAGTATCTGTCTTAGGTTCCCGAGTCTAGGGAGTGCAGAAGACCGAGATGTCTTGAACAGAATACTCCACTCAGCCCTATGAAAAGGAAGCAAATACGGCTGCCTGGGAGCTGATCAGAGGTCTGTGGCTAGTCTACCTCCACTTAAGTGGTCTTGGTACGTACTAGACTCGAGGCGAGTACTCCCTCAGTCCCGTGGGTTCAATAGCCGGGCCTCGCTTCCAGGGTGCCAAGTCTCTTGGATCTTGAAGCTACTACTAGGTACAGTGTTCAGGGCGAACATACAACTGCCGATGAATGCAAGTGAGCCTGCTGACTTGGACACAGGAGACGCTCTTATAGAAGGAAATGGCATTTGTGGACCAAGAATTTTCCATTAACTACCTACGGTACATGTAAGGAGGTATGCAGATAACTCCATGTTGGGCTAATAGCCCCTTTCTATGGCTCCTGTTCTATGTTCTCATTTTCCTGGCCTCAAATCTCAGTATCACTTGATTGCCGCGGCCACCAGTCTACTTCTGCTTGGAATCTTGCCCATTCCTGTTTTGACCTTGAGCGCCGCCTGAAGACTGACTCTGGGCCTGCTGGGGCCAATTCCCTTCCTGCTTGGTATCTGCTGACATGACCCAAGCCTCTGTTTCTTCGCGAGTCCACGGCCAAAACCAGAGCGGCGGCCAGCGGTTCTGGAAAGGATCTGTCATTGGTTGCTGTTGTTGCGGCATATTGATGTTAGGAATGGAAGTGTGTGTTTATGTGTTTGGGATTGTTGCACTTTGACAAAACCAGGCAAAGCTTCCAATGCTTGGAGTCTTGACTTTGCTGTTTGTTGAGCTTGTGTGGAACTCGAATGTGTGACTTGAATGCTGACTCTTTGGATCTGAGACTGGTAGGATTGATTCACTTTTATGACCACTCCTACAAAGAGAACATCTGGTTGTCCGGGGGAACATCAGAGACATCGATGGACCATGAGCATTCTTTGGAAGCAATCATTCTCAAAAAGCTAAGAACACTCAGAGACTTCATTGTTAACGCCCCACCATAGCTGTAGTCGGAATCGTGATATTAACCACGTTAAGACCGCTCATACCCTTGGTCAGCTCATCAATATCCTGACCACCTTGAGCCTTCTTCTGGGATCTTCTGCGATACCCCTTATTCCAACCTTTCTTGGCACCCTTTGTTGTCTTTCCATCCTGAAACGAACCTGTCTCTGTGATTTCGACTTGTTTCTTCACCACCACGGTCTGCACACCGACCCTCTTGTTAGCGGTCTGCTTCTTAGCGCTTTCATCCGTCTCAGTGCCCTCCTCCTTGATTTCAAGGGATCCAGCAGCCACCCGCTCTTCCCGCACTTCAACATCATCTTGCAGCGGCCTCGGGGGAGAACTGGGCGGCAACTCTTCTGTGAGGATAGCCCCAGAGAAATATCCGCTATCCGAGCCTCCAGAAAAAGTGCGCCGGTTTAAGATCGCATTGCGCTCTTCGCCGGCCCTGACGTGAGCGTCCATAAAGTCTTCGGCTTGCTCGCGCGTTTTAAACCCCTGATGGCAGGCATGGGGGAATCCCGTAACTTGCGGCTCTGCCTCCCTGGTGAAGATAACTCGGTTAGGGCTCATTTGCCGGAGAGTACATGTAACCGAAGATTGAACACAGCGTAGGTAGGATACATGATGACCTGACTTACCCCCATGTAGAGTAGATTCCCGGCCGGTAGCCATTCGCTACGGCATAGAACTTCTTGGATGAAACCATGATAGCGATCTACCTATACGAACTTAAAACGAGGTGATGAGGGAAGCAGTGTAAGGAACAGATATGGATGTTGGTGATAGTATGGAAAGTGAAGACAAAGAAAGGAGAGGTCTGTCATGTCAAGGCATTCTAGTATAGTTATATATAATGTTCAGTCTTGAACAGGCCGACATGTGGCTACCCGTGTCTAAGTGCACATTCTCGTCGCTCGGAGTTGGCAGTCAGTGGTGAGCCATGATTGGCGATCGATATCGCCAAGACATTGAGGCCTACAGCTCGTTAAGGCGATCGGGCACGCGTGTTGTGTTACACAGACAGTTGGACGCGTATGTCCTGCAAACAAGAAGCCCAATAACAGTGTTGTCTCGGTGAATGTCTTCCCAATGAGTGGTCCGCTACCGGTAATGTGATTCTTGTTCGTTCTCGTTGGATCCTTCTGGATGTTGTTCAACTGGAGTCTGCAGGTTCCAAGAAGATCTGAGTATGACGCATCTTAGGCATCTGGTGCACCCGAGCGTGGAATGTTAACGTTGACCCCAAAAGTGGCTAGAAAGTGAATTGATGATGTACCATGTTGTCCTACGATTATTCACATACAACCTTGAATTCATCTCGGGCTGGTAACGATCCCCCTGGTCCCCACAACCGACGCACTCTTGAGTTCAGTGGTCGAGGAAGGAAACTCGGTCAGCGTGATGCACGGCGTGATAATACCCGAGTTGTTCCCGTTCGAAACTAGTTCCCTCTGTTCCAATGGACCAACCTTCACACACGACGACCTCAGTCCAGCCAGCTCGTACATCAGCACGATCCGACAGACGGATACACTGATGGCGTATCTGACCAGCACAACCAAGGCTTCAGTCGGAGAAATGAACACCGTGCTCGCAAACACTAGAGTGCCGTATATGACGTGAGAGACGGTAAAGACGGACAGCAGCCAGGCACACACCAGGAAGGTCTTTGACTCCTGAAATGTGACGATCCGGCTGTCGTAATTCGCGTAGGCCGACGGTTCGAACTCGGTTTTGGCGATGCTCATTGCTCGACCAGAAATACCCCGACACCATCTCACAATACCCAACAGACCGTTCCGGTTCCCCCGGTTCAAGTTCATCATGTGCACCTCCTCTTCTCTCTGTCCAACATCTTCGGGTCGGCCCCGCCACCCACGCAACCGCAACCGCAATACCACCATCCCAAAGAAATGCACCACAATTCCCAGCAGGGCCCAAACCATTGGGGCGAAAACGTTATCTGACCAGAATGCGCAGGTTGTCCGAACCCCTAGCTGCCAGTTGATGTGTGCCACATATCCAATCATTCCCACAGCCACGATGTACTCAGTCGTCGCGATAAGCCGTCTCGACAGTTTTGTCCGAGGTCGCCATTGCGGAAGTCTGTTTGGATGAACCTGCATGATTGCAGTGGGGTCGCTGTACTTGAACGCTCGACTAAAGTACACGCTGGGCGATGCCATCGACAGCAACAAGGCAAGGAAAGGTCGGCGGGAGACATTGGCCAGCATGCTCATTTCCTCGGTGGATGCGCCAATGACGGCCAGGACTGTGGGCATCACGCCCAGCAGGACTTGTGCAGATGTCATGACATTTTTTATGTACTCGGAGGTATGCTCGAGGATACAACTGATGAGCGGCTGCACAAAAACGGAATGAGCCTCCCCACCGCCCAGCCTGTCAATCTAGTTCTTGTATCCCGCTCGGTCGCCAGTCAGGTAGCTGGCATATTTCTTACTGCAGTTATCGGTCTTGATCTTCTCGAAGATGTCGCCGTACATGGGGTACCATTCCTGGAACTGATCTGTTCGGCCGGCGTTGACGGCTACGCAAGGGGTGACGCATAGTGGAAGTAAGAGCAGGACGACGGAGAGGGTGGGAAGGGTGAAAGAGTTTCTGGTTCTCACCATTTCTTAGTATCGGTGTTCCGAGCCCAGTGGTCTTTACGAGCTTGAACACATGTGGAATCATGGGGACAACCCAAGACGGGGGAAAGGGACGTATTCATACCAGGTCGGTAACGGATGCCGCGAGGACAGCCACAACAATCTGTGCCTCTCTTCCGCCCCCAAGCCGATGCTTCATACGATTTCGACCTCTCCACGAACCCAGAGCCTTGCTGCTGTGCAACCGCACGCCAGGACCCCCGCACAGAATGGCTGAAACGTGAGACCAGCAGGTAAGCAGCCACATGCGAGCTGGATGCGGCATTAATGGAAAGACGCCTGGAAAGCAGAACGAGTGGTCGGAAGAGCATTGGAAGTTTTCAGCCCTAACTGCAAAACGCCTGCGCCTTCCCGAGAGTGCAGGTGCCTGGTTGGAAGGGAGAGTCGAATCGTGTGAAAAAGGTTTAAACTGTGAAAGGAAGAGTTCGAGCTGTGGTTGCAGTGGAGTTCAATTTTGGGGAACTGGAAGCTGCCAGTGCACGTCATGCACACAGAAAATCTTTTCCGAGAAGTTGGGCGAAGAGTGCAATCATTGCATCTTCACTGCCAAATAAGGTTCCTCCTCCAGATGCTATCGTGTGGCCCCATTCTCAGCGACACCAGCAGTGGAGATGTGGGGATCTCTTTGCTATTTTGCTCCCCTTTTCGGATGTGAAGAAACGTCCTACACGCTAAGGTCAGTCTACGTGGCCCATTTTGTTCGGAATCTCGGAGAGATGATAGTAATCCGGAGATGATATCGTAGGGCTGCATGAATTTCGGGCTGCAGAACACCGTGGAAGATGTGAAAGGATTATTCGAATTCATCGAGTCATCTCGATATCCGGCGCAACTTGTGATATCTGTCAACTTGTTCTTAGCTGCTCGCAGAAGTATAAAGTGCTACAGAACGACTGTTCTTCCTCTTGTTTTTTTCAGATCACTCACATCATCAGCTTCGCACTGCACCGCAATATCCCCACACATCAACGCACTCGCTTCACTCTTCAGCCTCCAAGCTTGAAACAATCCGCTACTGGCAGTATCATATCCACCGTGCACTATCATCAACAGGTATCGCGACTACCACTACAGCCATCAACGTTGTCAGAACTCCACATTCTCAACCTTGATATTGTCAACCACCCGGTTTACTCATCTACTTTCCTCACTTCCCTATTAAAACCAACAACTATAGTTGCACCAAACATAGCCCAATCATGGATCCGTCAACCATCTCCATCTCCTTCACCAGACGTCGGTCCACCGGCCGTGGTGGCGCTGGCAATATCCGTATGTCAGACCTACAGCATCGCTCCTTTCCACCCACTTCCTGACCGGATTTTATGCAATTAGGATCTCATGCCGAGGCTCTTCTATGCGCAGAAGACACATATTACACTTCCAAGGCGTCATTGCACCATCAAGACCAGCAGCCACTATCTTCAAGGCTGATCGGGCGACTATTCAGCACCAGCAACGGCGATAGACAACCAACCAAGTCATGGCTTTAACCAAGAGTGGACGTCGTGATTGAGAGGTGGGACTTGATTGTCCTGAATGGGGTTTGGCTTTTTGAACACGACATTTTTTTTGGTTTTCTTTTCTTGTTCATTGTATATTGTTAAGTTACCTATACCGTTTTTTCTCGTTCTAGTTTTTGCCATAGCAGTTTGGACGAAGGTGGTGCATTTATATAAGCTTTATGCCATCGGGCACAGGTGTTAGTTGGTCAGACCGGATAGCTTATAGCAGCTCCGTTCCACCGAATTTTAGCCTTAAATCTCTACCCATCGTCACTTCAGTAACACCATTCTCTGCGTTATAGAGACAAGTCCTTGGTTCGAATCTGCAATTGCCATTGCGCTCTGCTCCGATTCTCAACCCAAACACCATCCCTCCCTGAGCCCCTAGACCTTTCCAGTCCCCTTAGAATCATCTCGGTCCGTCGACATCACGACTGTCAAACATCATTGCACCAAAAGTTGTCAGATCCAAGACTTTATGTATCGCTATTGACCCTGTCTCATATGTTGTACGACTATCTCCCTCTTTTCCGTTTCTCTTCCTCATCGACTCACATATCACGTGATCACTGCAGGTCCTGTTCACCAGGAACGTTGCACCGACACTGCCCGAGATGTCTCTCAATAGGGCTTAGTCGCCATCGGCCAGCACAGCCGACAGCAACGTTGAGCGAGCGTCTCGGCACTCCCGACTGATCAGGCGATTGAACGCATTTGGCAACTTTTCCTTTTTTCTTTTTTCACTGACTCCATGTCCAACTCGATACTGAGACCGTTACAATCCCCAGATACGGGATTCCTTTTTTGCACCCAGTCTTCAAGCCCGTACGACCTCTTACTGAGCGATGATGATATTGCCGGGATGATGCCTGTCGGTTGACCTCACCGGTGAGGGGACCCATTGCCACTTTTGTCTTGGGGGTCACGTCCGCCAAGAGGGAGCCAAGACTGGTGGATATAGCATTTTCAATCGCAGGTGAGAACCGCCTGAAGCTTTACAGGCATCATCATCATCATTGTCAACTCAACATCATCATGTTGCAGCAAGCGCGCTGCCACCGGCGACTACATCTCAACTGGATAGTTCTTCCGACTATTCAGTATTGATCCTTATACGAATAAACTAGGGGACCAGAATTAGAACTGGTCGCGAAGCATTGAGCACGAGGGTACTGGTAGCAGCCAATACGAGACCGAAGTGGACCCCGGGACCCGGCATGACGCTCTAGCAGCACTCGTATCCTGGCACAGTTTTTTCCAAGGACTGGAGAACAGCGCAGCACTGCAGATCTCGTTCTTTGCCGGACGGCATGGAAAAAGGTGGAAACATCATGCGATGTGTACATATAAAGACCTTGAAAGGATCGGCCTTTCATCGAATGCTCATTCTCATCAGCATCATCAGTCTTCAGTCCTCAACACCAACCACACTCGCTTCTTTCATCAACCAACCAACCCAACCAAATCCATCAAAATGCAGCTCTCCTCTGTCCTCCTCTCCATCCTGGCCGCCACCGGCGCCTCTGCCGCCCCCACCTCCGAAGGCAGCGGCAAGTCCTGCGCCGTCCCGGCCCGCAAGTTCAACATCATGTCCCTCCGCTCGGCCTCCCCCATCCACTTTGGCCAGGCCGGTGCCACCCAGAACAAGCTCGTCCTGAACCTCCCCGAAGACAAAGCCGACGCGCAGTGCACCAACGGCGAGACCCGTCGTGACGCCACGTTCTACATCAAAGACGGCGAGCTTTTCCTTTATGGCGGCAAGGATAAGGTCCAACAATTCTTTGTTGATCGTTCTGGCATGGGTACGTCCTCTTTTTTCTTTTCTTTTTTTGTCCCTCCCCCTTCAAAATCCGCATCAAAAAATTAACAGAGAAAAACAGGCCAGGGCGTCATGCAATACTTCACCAAGGGCGAGGGCGGTATCCCCCGCAACGGCGAGACCAAGGGCTGGGCCGTCGACGAGAACGACAACCTCTCCTTCAACGGTGCCGGTCTGCTCGCGTGCCCCAGCGCCAACAACACTGCTCCCTGGTACGTTTGGGTTTCTGCCGGCATCAACCAGCCCGCTGGCCAGCAGGGCTGCTTGGGCTTCTCGGCTCGCACCTTGACCGCTGCGACGCCTGTGCAGTGCACCTACAGCAACTACTCTGCTTAGACGACGTCGATGAACTTAATGATGGGTTTTAATGAAGAAGATCAGACTGCCCAGTAGTCTGGAGGATCTTACCGTTTTGTTTTTGGCTTCATGTCTGCATACAGCGGCGTTACATTTCTTTCATGGTTCGAAAAGCGATAAAAACTTGGATATAGTTGGTCTTGAGCATATAGACTGTACATACGACACGGTAATATTTAAACTTTGGTGGCGTCATCCTTTTCACAGAAGCGTATTTGTATCATGTGCACGCTTGAACCTAGAAGCTCTCAAAGCTCGCCCTCATAACATCATGTAAGCCCGTTCAGTGTCTTTCCCTGTGCTTTCCAAACCGATCACCGTCGTGTCCGTCATTCCCGCTTCCTCATCCGCACAATAAACCCCTCAAACCTCACAAACCAGCTATTCGCCGCCTTCCACTCCCCCTCCTTATCCACCAGCTCAATCTCATACCTCGCCGCCAGCGTCGCCACCACTTTGTACACCTGCATCAACGCCATGTGCTGGCCCAAACACCTCCTGCTCCCCGCCCCAAACGTCAAATCAGCATCATTCATTGCCCTCAACCTCTCTTTAAACCCCTCCTCCGTCTCTCCCCCTTCCGTATCTCTCAACCATCTCTCGGGCCTGAACACATCCGAATCCTCGCCATACGCATCCTTGTTTCGGCAAATCACATAAGGATTAAACCCCATTTTTGTCCCGCCCGCGACAAACTCCCCTGTTGGCAGTTGACACCCGCCGGGGGGCACATACCGCTCCAGGCTCAGCGCCAGAGCCGGAAAGAACCTGATGGATTCCCGAACGATAGCCTCCAAGTACGCAATCCCCCTTACCTCTTTAAAACTCAACGGCCTCTCCCTCCCCTTGTCCGTCAGTCCCGCCTTGTCCAACTCTTGTCGAAGTCTCTTCCAAACCCGGGGAGTCTTGAGGGAGTAGTAAAGTGCAGCACGGATGTGACTAGCAGTGGTATCCGCCCCGGCAATCATGTTGATCATCAAGTAGCTGATAACCATGACATCGTCCACTGTTTCCGGATAATTTTCTTTAGCTTCCAAAAAGTGGTCAAGATAATCAGGAGAGGCAGAATCATGAAACTCTTTGTCGAGGCCCTGGACGCGGTCCATGACGAATTTTATGGCACGGGCGGTAATCGGGCCATAAGAAGGGGGCCCGATGTGCACAAGGGGATTCTTGTCCAAGACTCTGTCGAGCCAGGGGATGGTGCCCACCCAGGCGAAGTAGTCCATGGCTTTCTCGGCGGTGCGTAAAGTGCCGTCGTGGTCGGTGCCAGAAGACAAATAGCCCAGGGGTTGGGAGAAGGTTAGGTGCCCGATTACGTCCCATGTATCCATTCAACTGTCAGTCATGGCCTGAGATAGGAGGAAATGGGAGAACAAAGGGCATACAGAAAAGAATCCACTCCCCAAGATCAATCTGCTGACCAGCTGCGGCCTCTTTCCCCATAAATCTCGACTCGAGCTGGTCACAGAGCAGGGAAATCGTCCGGTCCATGTGCGACTCCATCGGCGCGACACCGGGCATGGAGTAGTACTTGGCAATGGGCTTTTTCCACTTGGCGTGGATGTCGGGGTCGAGCTGGCTGAAGACGTTGTACATGATCTTGCCGTTGACGAGGGAGCTGCTGGCTAGGTACAGCTCGGTCTTTACCAACATAGCTTGTCAGTTGGCTAGGTAGGTCAAGGATGCATGATGGAAAATCAGACCTTTCTCCAATCGCCTTTGGTCCTGAAAACAGTCTTGTGCATTTCCGGAAGATCGACATCGAGGATATTGGGGCCGACTCGGACGACGGGACCGTATTTCCTGTGGACGTCCTCGAGGACCTTGTGGAAGCTCCCGCGGGTGACGTGGTAAAGGCGCCATAGATTGGTATATTCTAGCCACATGTCAGCCTGACGCTTACGTCGCGGAAGTAGAGAGCATTGTAGAGAAAGGGGCCTTACTGGCGAGTGTCGGCCCACCGTAATTGCGAATGGGGGAGATGAGGTCGGAAATCACAAAGTATGCGACGGTGATGAGAACGAAGCTTGCAACGGAGAGAAGGAGATTTTGACTGTTAAGATAAGTCAACCTCAAGTGGCTCAGCTCCGTGGACGTGAAGGAATGGGGAAGTGACATTTTGACGGTTCAGAGGACTGTCTGGTTCCTGCTCAAAGCACTGCAGAACTGCAAAAACTCTCTGGTGCAGTGGAGGAGGTGGCACTCATATCCTTAATCCTTATCTTTGCTGTCTGTCTGTCCTGAGAACTGCACATTCCGAGTCGGGATCCAGCATGCAACCTACCTTGGGTAGCTTCTGAGCTCCCCCTGCCGTGTCTGCTTCCAAGTGAAGGATCCATGCATAAGTTTATCGACGTTACCGAGCCCCCATTGGGCCGGCACTTCTCGTTACGACGCTCTTGATACGTGTGGGCTACATCGACTGCATGGCTAACCCTTGACACCTGCGAGCGTCCGGGTGTTCATTGAGGGTGAGTGGCATGCAAAAGCCCCGATATCTAATACGATAGGTCCATGAGATGCACCTTTCCTTCAGATACCTGGGCATTGCTGAGGGGCGTTTATCGGTGAGGGGAAGCTTGGTATGGAACGAGTATGGTCGAGATGGAGTCGGGTCCTCTCTCTGGCTGGTGATGACTATTGATCAGCGCCATCATCCCGCCTTGGTTAGAGGTGACGGTTTGACGGCTTGGTCACACAAGTTCTCTGCATCTGCAAGCCGTCGGTAGGTTCACACAGTTTAGCGGAATTGGTGAGGCTTCCGGTCTTGAACAGAGATTCATTCCTCGGAGGGGCCACGAGAATGCTGTGTAACCGTGGGGGGGAATGATTTGAACTTCTCCAAAGGCTAGCGGATAGTCCGATGGTTCCCACTGTTCGTGTTTGAAGTCGACCGCGTAGACGATAGTCGATCCGACCTTGGATGGATCACGCTGAAGAAAGTGGTGCTGCTGACGGGCCTTGTTTGAAACTTCAAGCAATCGATCAGCCATGTGTAGAAACAATAATTGCCAACGATCCACACTGCTGCAAGTTTTGGGGTCTCACGTCAGCCCTTGTCCGAATACACACTGGTGCGAAAGCGCGCAACACTGTAAACGGTAGAAGAGGGACTCCGGCCAGACTTTATCCAGACACCTTTCTTCGGTCGTATATACAGTTGTTGAATATGTGCAGTCTATCAACTAGATCCTCATATCTACATCCCGTCCGCTTTAGATGGCAATATATACAAATGCAGTTGTTGCCGCACATTCAAAAGTGCTCGTCGCGATATATTGTAGAAATAAATATCTACTTCATGTTGAGCAGGAGGTAACGGAGACCAGCCCAGGTCTCAACACCGCTGGGAACGATCTGGCTGGCGGGGAGGATGAATCCGTTGGCACCAGTGTCGCGGAGCTCGGCCGTGAAGGTGTATTCGGAACCGCCAACGTCGTTGGCCCAGTCGACGCTGGAACCGGTCGCCTTGTAGATCGTGGAGCAGATCGGGCCATACTTGAAGCTGGTGCCGTAGACAGCCTTGATGGCAGCAGCAGCGCCCTGGGCGAGGGACTGGAGCTCGGTGTGCTTGGCAGCTCTGGCAGTGCAAGAGTAACCGTAGGCTGCGAAAATTGTTAGCAAGCAGTAGGATGTGGTATACATCCCAAAGAACAACTTACGCGTCATGAAAAGCTGAGAGTACGCGTGCCAATCAATGAAGAGCTTGAGGCCTTGGGCAGCCTTCTTGGAGCGGATGAAACTGGCGAGAGCGGCAGTCTCGGGTGCGTCTGCAGCCTTCGCCCCCTTGTAATCCTCAGCGCAAGGGTTGGTCGATGCGCCACCGGTCACGCTCCACTGGAAGTCCCAGTTGCGGTTGATATCGCGACCAACGCAGGAGCTGCCGCTGTTGGTCTGACGGTTCTTGCGCCAGAGACGCTCGTTAGTCTGAGTGTAGACGAAGCCGTCAGGGTTGACGACGGGGAAGATGTAGAAGTCGTACTTGTCGACGAAGCTCTTGATCTCGGCGTCGGTATCGTACTTGGTCAGGAGGTTGAAGGCAAAGTACTCATTGACCATGGTGGTGATCCACTCGCGGGCATGCACAGTGCTGTGGAAGATGATGGCGGGCTTGACGCCCTTACCGGAGCTGCCCCAGAAGTGAATACCGGTGATGGCTCTGCCGCCGAGGGAGTTGCCCGAGGTGACAATGGCGGACCGGCTGGGGTAGGTCGCCTGCAGATCACGGAGGAACTGGAGATGGTCATTGTACGAGTGGTACGAATTAAACCAGGTGGCATTTGCAGAGCCGACTGTGAAGGTATGACGATGTTAGTCATGCCATACGGAGAGGAGGGAACTGGATGGGACAGAGGGACGAGTACATACCCGCGTATGTGCCAAAAGTAGACTCCTCAGCAATCGAGGCAGCCAAGTCTTCGTGCATGGTGGTGACATCAAGACCGGCAACAGCCGCGTTGAAGTCGGCGATCTTGGTGGGAGGGACGACGACATCGGCCATAGCACCGGCGGCCTTGGGGGCCTTCCATGTCTCGAGACCCAACTTCTCGATAATATCGTTCACCTTGGCGACCTGGTTCTTGACCGCGATACGGTACACCTTGAACCCATCGTAGGCCTTGACCTGGGGTCTGGGCGCGCTCTGGAGGGCCGACGTAAGGGCGAGCAGGGACGAGAGGGCAAAGAGGGACTTCATTTTGGCGATCGGTGAGGATGAAGACCTTGGGGCGATGGAGAGAGTATCCAAAAAAGAAAGCAGCGTCCGTCAGACTGTCTTTATAACTCCATGTCGCTGATCCATGGAAGTCCGAAGTGAATGGCAGGAGGAGGAGCTTACACTGCCCGCTTTGGATCATCAGCGCAATTCATGCGACCAAACGTTGGAAAACCAGCGCAGCTCAAAGCAAACGATCCGACAGAGGCAAGGAACCTTCCATTTTCGGACGATTATGAGCGCTGCGGAGGCCGGAGGAGGAGGGGCCACTGAAAGACCAAATTCAGAGCCAACGGTGGGAGGCCAAGCTGGCACCTTCCCGGGATGACGCTCAATGCAACCTTGAGCGATCAAAAGCCGCTCCCGCATTAACCCCGGGGAGGGAGGGGGGGGGCGAGAACCAATGAATTTTCATCAATCGAGGTTTGCCCCCAAGTTAAAACGGCATTGGTGGTGATGCAGCGCAGAATCAGATGCCGAACCAGGATCGTGAACCGACGAGTCCGTCGATAGCCAAGAGTCACCTTCCCGAACCAGTTCCACCAAGCGACGATAGGGTTGTCCTTCTAGAACAAAAAGCTTGCAGTAGATCCAACGGTAGAGCTACATCTCGTGCATATCTTCCCCCGCGATCTTGTCGAACCTGGAAGTTGGGAAACTCGATCAACCAGTTCTGGCATGGCTCCAGTGTCGCTTGAGCATGATCGCGAAACGGAAGAGAGTCCGTGTGATCAGATGAAGAATTGCGCCATGGTACCTGAATTTCGATTCGTCCGAGTCGTTTGCTCCTTTTTCGGTGTATCTGTCGTTATCTAGACCCCCGCTGTTCGATTCACCATGTCGTGGGGGGGAAGTGGGGTGATGAGAGCGAGCTCTTCAGCTCACCAGTCGAGCGTTTGCACGACCTGGGCTTGGAGCAAAGCTAGATTCTGTTCATCATTCATACCCGCTGACCCTGGGCATGCATCTGCCCAAAAAGCTTGACCTGCGTAAATTTCTGTACCTGCTTGGCAAATACTCCTTCCCGTCCCTTCCACACCGTCCGCGGGATGGGTGATTTGCGCAGGATCTCCAGGCTCCAAGCTTCTAATTTTGTAGCTGTCGCATTACCTCAATCCATCGGCCATCTCGTCGAAAATGGCAGCTCCAGACTGCCAAGAAGTCAATTTCATCATGCTACCATAGCACGCCACAATCAAGATATTCTCAGCTGCCGTTTCGAGCACGTTGACGTCCTTTGTTGGTGGGATCACCATCTTCCTTCCTCGACATTTGATGTTGGCTCCCAATGGAATCGAACCGAAAATGACGCCAGTGACCTTACCCGTAACAATCAACAGTCTGCCAGAGGCCCAGAGCATCACTCGTCCTCTCAAATGAGCTGAGCCGAGAGCGTGAAGCCGTGACGTGTTCAGGAGCAATAATACCGTTGAAACCCGCTCCCTCACCCTCATGGCAGTCCATGCCGTGAGAGTCCATCTCTACATCTCTCGAATTTGGCCGCTACTGCACTTGGGCGAGAGATGTGTGCCTCGATGTGCCAGGCGCTATCATACCTCCCAAGTTTGGTCACGCCACGCCCGAGAAATACATTTATGCCATTTCTTAACTGTATCAGATTTCCAGGCTTGCCTCGGGCTTCAGGATAAGGCCGAAATCTAGGTCTGCAGTCGGGGGTGCTGTCTCAACTCGGGTCTTTCAATGCTTTGCTGTCTTTCAGTTGTTTTCTATGTGGGCTTCCTAGGGACTAACAACTTACCAGGTGCCCACGCAACCGACACTTAATGTCAAGGAAAGACTCACCTCGAGATTTTATAACAAACTCAGAGACCTTCGCAATCATTTCCAAACCGAGGGATGGATCCAACTTGAGTCCTTGACACGACCCATGCGGCTATGAAGGGGTTCATTCAACATGCATTTCGGATACCACCGGAAAGCCCATAGGGACCTCTTTTGGATTGCACGACTCAGGCGAGTATCTGTGTCACAATCTCGAACCACACCTTAAGTTCCGATGTCGTCGGCAACGGCCTCGGGTCTCGGGGCTCTTCGGCTCCAGGGAAACGGAGATCTCCACACCAACAAAAACATTATTGCCGGTTGTCAAATCCTTTGATCGAATCTTACGAACCCAAACCCACTGCGTATGGAGAATAAAATCCGGGGCCCCAGAGACAGATGCCATCCCCACACATTAAACATTTAACCCTTGCATTTCCCCTCTTTTCACCGGTCAACTTGGAACCGGGCGGATCAGCATCAGATCAGGATCACAGTTGCAGTTAGATATGCCAGTCACAGTTGTTAACAATAGGAGGGGTTGGGAACGCTTCAAAAGAGAGCCCGGAAAGAAGGGCCGTCAAATCCGTCTTCTGGTTCCCGAAAAACTCAATCCAGACATATCCATGGCAACCCTGCTTGTCCAAGTCAACACCGAGAAACGACAAAACATCAACGACCGCGCCATGGCTTTTTCGCTTCCCCGTGGCTCAACACATTGGCTTCCCAACACCGTTACATTCGGCCGAGTAGCGAGGCGAGCTCAAAGAATCTGGAATCCCTTCCCAGCTTAGTTTTGTCTGACTGACAGCCCGGCGATAGCATCGTTTTCCGGTAAATCGCACGTGAACATGAACGGGGACGTTCCCCCCGTCCCGCCCAGACGGCAATAACTTGAGCTTCAAAAACAGGCTGAATTCAACAGTGGTGGAGGGTACCGATGCAATGTCTTGGCAGCCCGTTTCCCCTCTGCGGAACCAAGCAGATGGGACGCTGGATAATATAAAATATGGGGAACGGAGTGGAGGCGACTAACAACGGCGACCAGGGGCAATACCACCTCGACTATTCCTCCCGCCGATCCGCGAGATGGATTTATACCTGGCGGGACGGGTCGTCCTGTCGTGATTTGTTCACCACCTCCCTCAACCTCACCTCAACTCCGGTCACCATGAGGATCAGCTTGTTGTTGGTGACGGCTCTGTCCGGCCTCGCTGCCGCCGAGGATGGCCTTAACGCCTGGCTTCGATATGCTCGCATCTCCGACGCAAAGTCCTACCACAAGCGTCTTCCCTCCGTCATTTCGACCCTCAACGCGACCAAGGGACTTCCTGTTCACACGGCCGGAGAGGAATTGGTAGCGGGCATCAGCGGAATCTTTGGCAAGAAGATCTCAGTGGCCAAGTCAGTCTCTTCCAAGGACACAACTGTCACCGTCGGGACTGTCAAGGCCTATGCCGCCAAGGATGCAAAGGCAGCAAAGGCTCTTCCCGAGCTCATCGATGACGGGTTCTACCTCAAGGTCTCTCGTGGCAATGTCCTCATCATCGGCTCCAACGAGCGCGGCGCTCTCTACGGCACCTTCCACTACCTCAAGCTCCTCGCACAGGGCAACACCTCCGACTTCTCCCTCGCCTCGAACCCGGATGCTCCCGTCCGATGGGTCAACCAGTGGGACAATATGCAAGATGGTGGCACCCATGGCAGTGTTGAGAGAGGTTATGGCGGTGACAGCATCTTCTTCTGGGACGGTGTCATCCGGTCCGACCTGACCCGCGTGTCTCAGTACGGCCGTCTCCTCGCCTCCATCGGCTTGAACGCTGTCATCGCCAACAATGTCAACGCCAACGCCTCCATCCTCACCCCTGAGAACATGGACGGTCTCGCTCGCATTGCCGACGCCTTCCGTCCCTGGGGTGTTCAGCTCGGTGTAGCCCTCAACTTTGCTGCACCCCAGCTGCTGGGTGGTCTCGACAGCTTCGATCCTCTCGAGCCCAAGGTGGTGAACTGGTGGCAGGGCATCTCTGACAACCTCTACAAGCGGATTCCCGACATGGCCGGATATCTTGTCAAGGCCAACAGCGAGGGTCAACCCGGACCCATGACCTACAACCGCACCCTTGCTGACGGCGCCAACATGTTTGCCCGCACACTCCAACCCTACGGCGGCATCATCCTATTCCGTGCTTTCGTCTACAACCATCAGACCCTCAACCAGGACCGTGACTGGAAGGCCGATCGTGCCAACGCGGCGGTGAACTACTTCGACGGTCTCGATGAGAAGTTCGAGGACAACGTGTTGGTCCAGATCAAGTATGGCGCGATTGATTTCCAAGTCCGTGAGCCCGTTTCACCTCTCTTCTCCCACCTCCGCAAGACCGGCGTCACCATCGAGCTCCAGATCACCCAGGAGTATCTCGGCCAGCAAGCCCATTTGGTCTACCTCGCCCCCATGTGGAAGGAGATCCTCGACTTTGACATGCGCGTCGACAACAAGACTTCCCCTGTGAAGGATATTGTCTCCGGCAAGCGCTTCAACCGCAAACTCGGTGGCTACGCTGGTGTCGTCAACGTCGGCACCAACACCACCTGGCTCGGCGCTCACACCGCCATGTCCAACCTCTACGCCTACGGCAAACTTGCCTGGAATCCTTCCCTCAAGTCTGAGGAAATTCTCGATGAATGGACCCGTCTCACGTTCTCCTCGGACAGAAAGGTCGTCGACGTCCTCCGCAAGATCAGTATGGCCTCTTGGCCCGCTTACGAGAATTACTCCGGCAACCTCGGCATCCAGACCCTGACCGACATTCTCCTGGGCCACTACGGGCCCAACCCCGCTTCACAGGACAACAACCCCTGGGGTCAGTGGACCCGTGCCGACGCCGACACCATCGGCATGGACCGCACCGTGAAGAACGGCACCGGCAATGCTGGCCAGTACCCTCCCGAAGTCGCCGCCATGTACGAGAACATCGAGACCACCCCCGACAACCTGCTCCTGTGGTTCCACCACGTCCCTTACACCCAAAAACTCAAGTCCGGCAAGACAGTCATCCAGCACTTCTACGACGCCCACTACGAAGGGTCCGCCACCGCGCAGACCTTTGTGCCTCTCTGGAAGTCTCTCAAGGGCAAGATCGACAAGGAGCGGTACGAGCACGTCCTCTTCCGCCTGACCTACCAAGCTGGCCATTCTCTCGTCTGGCGTGACAGCGTCAACCAGTTCTACTTCAACAAGTCCGGCATCCCCGACCAGAAGAAGCGCGTGGGCAACCACCCTTACCGCATCGAGGCCGAAGATTTCACGCTCAAGGGGTACAGGACGTACAAGGTCTCCCCCTTCGAGGCTGCGTCCAAGTTCCACGCCATTGTGACAACCAGCAACACCACCGTGGGAACCGCCACCACCAAGCTGAACCACATCAAGACTGGCCGTTATGATCTCGCGATTAACTACTACGATATGGCGCTCGGTAACTCCACCTGGGAGGTGTATGTGGACAACTCCCGCGTGGGCAAGTGGAAAGGGGATCTCGAGTATGAGCTTGGTCGTGCGCCCTCGCCGTATGTGGATGGGCAGACTGCGACGAGAATTACTTTTCCGGGCGTCAAGATCAAGAAGGGTGCTGAGCTCAAGATTGTGGGCACGCCGGATGGGTTGGAGCCTGCGCCGCTGGATTATGTGTCTATTCTTCCTGAGGGGATTGTGGATTAAAGCAGGTCTCAGGCTGTAATGGCGGATGTGTGATGATGACAATGTAATGATGTAGTAATTTGTAGTACTATCTACCTCACTTTATGTGACATCTCGCTGCCTTCGCAGTTGTCTTTGTGATACTGTCCGGTGTTGTGGCGTTACAGACTTTCCCACATGCGTTTTTCGGAATATCATTTGTTATGTAGTAGGAGACAGTTAGAAGATCTGGAGGGTTCTGTTTGGGCTGAGGAGTCCGGTCTGTACAATATGGCAGAGACTTCTGGGTTGGGCCAGAAATAGCTTTGCGGATGCTGAGACAATATCAAATTCTGTTGTTGGCGGCGTTCAGGAAAGCTATCATATTCGTCCAAGACCGTAGTTCTTACTGCTCATGTCTTCGACCGTGATCTCCGAGATAGTAGCTGTACATGTGCTGAAGGTACTTCCTTTCGGAGGCGCTTCTCATGCTTGCAATATTGTGAGTAAGGTTCGTTGACAGTGATGATGTTTGACTAGAGGGCTGCAACTGTGAGTCTCCCTGATCTTCAGGAACAGACCCAGGGAGTTCATATATCGGTTGATCGGTCAAATACATCCGCCAGCGTTCCTTGCATGGAACAGAATAGAGTTCTTAAATTGGTTGAAGCGTCAAATACACCCACCAACCGTCACCCCGGCGCCTCGTCGTCATTTCGATCGTGGATACCGAGCATTTGTTTAGTTGTTGCCGGACCTGTGGCGGGGCCCAAACATCTTGTTCGTTCTTTACTCGTAATGCTTTGACATAATCTTCCGTGAGCCGGTCATTGAGGGGAGGAGTATTTGTGTATAAATGGGCGCCGAGAGATGCTCTCGTGGGCTGTAGTGTGACCACACACGACTTTCCACTCGCGTTTGCGTATTGTAGGGTAAGTTCTCTGCCAATTCCACATCCTGGTTGACGGAGGTAAACGACATTGAGAAAAATGACAATCGTGTCGCCAATCTCAATGTAATATTCCCAACGCCCTGGCAGCAAGGCGTCCTTTAGGTGGAACCCGTCGATTGTGTGTCCAGGGCCCTTGATGTGAACAGCGGTCTCAGCTGGCATCTCCAGAGGCTGATACAGGGGTCTACCGAACGAGTCTCCTGGAGTCCGCAAAACACCATAAACTCTCGGGTCGGCGGTCGTAACTAGCCTTGCGTGGTTCAACAGCATGTTCATAACTGTGCTTGAAGTCTGTACGCTGGATACCCAACTCAAACTTTCTGGCCTCGACGTTCCAAACGGAGATGCATCTGAACTGCACTTCTTGTGAATTCCTCTGATGCCACGGCCTGGCTATGTCCGGTGTAAGATGCCCGTCTGAGCATTCCTGGGGAATCTTCGATCAAGCTAAGAATCAGGCTTGCGCCCCCGAACCCGCAATTCAGCAACGCTTGGTAAGTTCGGCTTGCGCCTGGTCGGGCCTGATCCGGTGGCAACCTATCCTTTCGTCGCTTTCGAGACCATGGTCGGCCAAGGTGCACACGTTCATCACCCACTGTGGGCGGAGGAACCACCTTGAACCCCGGTTCCACTCTCGTCCGATGGATGGAGATCCGTCTGGCAAGAGCGTGTTCTGGAGTGGCCATGTAAGCCCGTGTTCCTCTGACGACGTTCACACACCTAGCAAAGTCTTCTGGGCCCTGGGCAAACACGTCATCGGTGTCACCCATATGGTAAAATAACGAGTCGTCCTCGGACTGTCTCAGAATCTCTTCCTGGAGCCTTTGAAAGGCCTTGGTGCCTTCGCCATACAGAAGCGGCATGTTGATGTCGAAAAGACCTAGAAGGGAATAGGCTCGGTCCTCCATCCGGGTTGTCTTCCGAGACGATGTTCATGACATCTTTTGCGCTGCGCTGAACTGTGAAAGATTTCCAGACTTGAAATAGTCCATATTGATTTTGGTGATGTAGACCACAGTATGCAGAAGAGCACTCCGAGAACCGATCTCTTTCCAGTCCGATGCGTAGAAGTAAACCAGGGGGGGTGCAATGAGCTCTTGCAGCGTCCAGCCCCTGGTGAACCAACGTGACTTGCTGAATTCACTTCCGAGAGCGGCGGGGTCTTCGTCGGAGTCAACGTCACTGAGGAAGGCGTAGCAGACGTGAGCTTCTCGGTACCAGCGGAACATTGAGTTGATGGCCTCAGACAACTCGGCTGAACTAGATTTGTCGATGCAGCAAGTGTCAATCCACTGTGAAGATGAGATATCAGCGAACAATTCCACATGGAACTAACTGCAACAATCCTTGAAACGAACTCACGATGTATTCGAACCCATCTTTGACTGCTTGTGCGCAAGCACCCAGTACCTTCCGATATCCATATCGTGACGCCGCGGAGCCTTGCTGCATATGTTGGAACAAGACCTCATCTTCCGCCCACGTATGCGATAGAATGGCGTAAGGAGGAGCTGACCTCCCAAAAAACTCTTTGAGTTCAAGTCGTTTTGTATGAAGAAGACGCATACCTATCGACTTCACTGTCCTGATTGACGAGAGAGGTTGTTGAAATGTGATGTCCCAGAGCTGCGCAAATTCCCGGTCACTGACAAGAGCTCTCTCCTCTCAGCGCATCTTGCACACCTTGTTCAAGCTAAGCGACATTCCCGTCTTGATTGGTCGTCCATTCGTGGCGGTACGCTTTGCTGCCGTTTTGGACGATACAAGCGCTGGGTTTATCTCGGCCCCCAACTTTTGACGCCCAGCAAACTGCTTTTGCCGTAAGAACATTCGTGTGAACAGCCATTTGAAAGGGTGAGGGCGGTTTTAACGCGAGTACGAATAGGTAATCATTCTACTGAAGCTAAATTGGTCATTCCGAGTAAAGACGAGGCCGATGAAGTTGTCGATAGCCATGCTGGATACCCAGATGTCGAATTTACAGTTTTTGTTGGATGAACTGAGTTCGATTTCCGTCAAGATGATTTTCTTATTGAGAGTTGGCAGTTGTGGGAAAGTCTGTGTTGGCCATGAACTTGGGGTCGAAAGTTGAAACGGTCCTACGCCAAGCCTGGCAGTGATTGGCCCGATTCTTCCCGTCCTCACATCCCACCTCACTGGCAAGGTCTGCACGTGCCATCGCCCTGGCAGCCTAAAATCAATCTTGAGCAGTGCTCCCCCATCAAGTCTGCCATCCTCACTTTTCCTCCAGTTTCTCTTTATTTCATGAAGCGATCAGATCATCCCATTCCTAAGTACTCAAGAGAGTCTAGACTGATAAAGGAGTAACTCGGTTGCAAGCGAATCTGTTCGCAATGCACATTGTTTTTTAACGAACAGTGCAATGGGGTGACGTCGCTCTAAGGTGGGGGTTTCTGCCTTGCAGAAGATCCAGAATGCCCCCAGAACGGGCGCCAACGGGACGCTATTTTCGATCTGCCTAGCAGGCATGGGAGGCCATGGGGCACGCGACAACACATTACCTAGCAAGCAGATACGGGCGAAAGAACAGCAGAAGGACTTACCTCAGCATCCTTGCCTTTCCTGCCCTGTCTGACAGCCCTGGGACAGAGTGAGTCACTCCAATAAATGGGGAACCAATAAGACGGATTACCAACCCACCCGAGACCATCGCCCATCGACTTCGCCGAGTGTCAGGCCGCCCTGGTGACTGCTGTGGGACGCCCGGTGGAAGGACAGAGACCCTGGTCGCTGGCCATTTGTCGCAGTGATTCCGTTGTCACCGATGACTGATTGAGTACGCCTTTCTGGGTGTTATAAGACATTTCCTCTTTTCCATTGTCTTCCACGCCTCGGTCACTTGTCACCAAGAAAATCGGTCAGACGCATTCGTCCTGTCCTTGCGCCTTTTGCACACGCACACACACACACACACACACTACAGCGAAACCTGTCCTCAATCCAGGACACTTGAACCACATCGAAACTTTGCACGTATAAAAAGGGGAACCATGGGTTTAGCACTCTACAATTCCCCAAGTCATCCGCCATCATTTCCCCTTGGGGGAGACGATGTTGATGCAGACGAAGACGGATCGCAAGGGTTAGGGTTGGACCATCGATACCTCCCAGGCCACGCCGGCCCTTCGTTCCGCGACCCAGCAAACCCAAAGGCCAGACACGTCCGCAAACCCTTCAAATGGGATACCAGTAAAATTCAGTTACTTCAGGCATGGTCACTCGACCCCGAAACCGATCTCCAGGCTGATGGTTGGCGTCCGCACGAAATCCTCGCCATCCAGTCCGTTCCCCCGCTATTCAAAGCGAACGACGTTTACGGGCTCGGTTGTACCGCCCGCGATATCGCCCATGGTCGGGGCAAAGCTAAGCTGTCCGAACGCATACGTCGCCAAGATGAATACCAGGAGGCATACACGCTAGCTCGGGATGGGAGGATCAGACTGCCCTTTGATGAGGAGCGTCGACGGAGTCAAAGGCGACCTCCCTCTCTGGAAAGACAGGACGCCTTCCGGGATGGGAGAACGACGAAGAGGAAGAGGATCATTGGCGAGGAGGATATTGTCTCGGATGATGAGCTCAGGAAGATGGGGTTGCTATACGATGACAACGACGAAGATGCACAGCAGACCAAGGAGTTGTATGTCACGGGTCTTCTTTACGACGACGAGCACTTGCGCGGAGAGCGTTTCACTCTCGAAACAATTCAGCGGGAGGAACCTGTTTACGCCATCAAGACTCAGCTCAAGAAGAAGAACCAACGCAGGAGAAACGGCCAAAAGCTGGAGATGAGTCTGGACTTTTCTGTCCTGGGAGACGATGAGGAGTTGGCTTCTCTTTTGACTGCATGTGCGGAGGGAAGGACTCAGTCGGCGGCTACAGATCTGTCCACGGACTCCGATGCTGTACGCAGTCAGGCGGCGACCGGTGCTCAACAACAACACGGTAACGCCCCGCTGAAAGTCATTTACGAACTGGTGGAAGAGGAGGAGACAGCGGAGGAAGACGCATGGGATATGGTTGACGACGGAATGGAAAGGTTGAATGGTTACAACAATGCAGAACCAAGTTTGGCAGAGGTGGTGATGGAGGAGGGAGGAACAAAAGACCCCTGGGTTGTGCTGAACCTTGACGGCTCGTAGCAGGTCCGCCAAAAGAGATCCCCGTCTGCCCTTTGGATCTCGGCAATGCCATGCAGCTGCGGCTGCGCCCGGACTGGCCCTCTATGATGGCCGGCGCAACCCACGGAGCCAGTGAGGAAGATGAAAAGAGTGAGAGAGCGAGATAACTGGCTGTGTGCTCGCGGCTTCTGCTGCTTGAGCTCGCTGGTTGGTGTTTTGTACCAAGAGCTGTGTCATCCTTTGTACTGTTGTCATGGCGAGGCGCTGCATTGCTCGGATATTTTTGGCTTGTTTTTGCTTCTCTATCCATAGCATTTCCTTATCCCCAAACAACATATTTTTTTGCATTTGGGGACCCCATCTCTTATCTTTCATGATTATCGCTGTGTTTGTTTTCGTGGCAGATGTTCTCACCGCGTTGGGTTGGCTCTAATTATGGGCCGGCGTCTACGGCGCTTCACTGTGCAGCTGCCATCATGCAGGGGAGAGGAGAGTGCTGACATTCAGCAACCAACAGCAGCATGATGTCAACCAGGCTCTGGCAGACATGTTTTTCAGCTACGCCAGAAGACAGCCGAAAAATTGGTTTCAGCAGAGACGGCTTCGGCTCGACAGACAACTTGCTATGGCTCCTCCAGCGCCACGGCGTCTACACACGTTTCCGACCATCGCCCTTTCCGATCAAGGTTGAGGATGACTGGAAGTTATATGAACTGCCACAATGGCTGTCTCATGGTGCAGTCCAGGACGACCACTCCCCACGGTCATTTTCCTTGGACACACGACACTCTTTTAGACGTATACACACTCTTTTGTCAACGATGGGACAACGGCACTCCATCATCCAAGTATGCCAGCTCAATGGCAAGTCCATCACCAAAGACAAATGCACCATCGAGTTCGATGAGTCGGGCAGTGTTCGGAGTTTCGGGGGCATGAGAGAGAGAGGTTTCGAGGGGGATCCAGACATCGCGGGGAAGGGTGTATGTTCCACCTTCTCTCTGCTGCCATTGTCTAATCTAACAAAGTATCGGCCAGGTCGTCACAGCATTCATGGTTCTCGGCATAATAGTCTGCGCCATGGGCTTCTACCGCGCCTGTCTCCGTGGCCTAGAACTATGGAAAAGGTACTGCTCACTACCTTCCCATTTTGTCCCCCTTTTCAACCTGCATCATGACTCTAACACTAGCGCTTCAGCAACCTTCCGACCTCGCTCTCCTTCATCAAACCAACCGATCGCCACCTCAAAGGCGTCGACGACCTCATCCTCAACTGCACCGACGGCCAACTCCTCCTCATTGTCGCCTTCATAGCATCCTACGATGCCTCCTCCCAATGCGAGATCTCTCTCTACCACAACCTCGTCGCGATCCACATCATCATGGCCGGCCTCTGCACTGCCCTTTTGTCATTTGTCCTCGTCCAGCGACCCCACGTGTACTACCTCTCCTCACTCGCCCGCCTTGGCCTGTTTGCGTTTGGTCTTTTCAATCTTTTTACCTTGACAGAAAACTTTGGCTTCAAAATGATCCACGGCCGGCTCCCCGACCCCAGCCAAGAGGACAGCTTAATCCTCTTACCAGCGTACTGCACGATCGAAGCCGAACTCAATCCCCTCCCTGACCTAACGCCAAAACAGCAGAGGTTACTCTACCCTACTGGTCCAAGCAGGGATATCATGCCCCCTTTTATTATTATTTCAGGGATCTACATGTTCACAGCAGCCATCACCATCGGGGCAACTTGGCTGGCGACTTGGTATCGCCGGTTTCTTCCTCTTTTTGGGATCGGGAAGTGTGCGAGGTTTTACATCAAGATGGGGGTGTGGATCACGTGCACGTGTCTGATAATCTGGAACTGGGTGGTGATTTCTAGCTTGAGGAGATGGGTGGGGAGGTCAAAGTGGCTGGAACAGGAAGGGAAGTGGGCGGAGAATGATATCAAGGGGTTTGGGCAGATGGGGCCGCTGGTGGCGCTGGGGACGATTGGGTTTACGCTGTTGAATGGGATTTGGGAACTGATTAGGGATTGGAGGGGGCTAAGGTGGGTGAGTCAGGAGACGGTGCAGTGGACGAAGGTTTATGAGGAGAAGAGTGTTGGGGGGGAGACTCCTTTGGATGGTTTGGCCAGTTATTGTGAGGAGAAACGGGGGCCAAATAAGGGGTGGAGTTATATCCAGGTGTGAGATGGTTGGGGGAGGAAGGGGGGAATAACGATGATCATGATGGTTATGAGGTAAGTGTGGTATTTCTAGAAGAATTGGCAGGTCACAGGGACTGTAGTACTTGGTAGAATGATAAATTAATTCTAAGGTAAGGAAGGAAGAAGATCCTACGTGTGGAAAGAGATCTGTGGTGGGTGTTATACCCAGTGGCTAACAAAGTAGGGATCTTCGTCAAAGGCCTTACAGTAGGTGAATGGCCATTGTAGTGGTTGTTGTTGAGCTTGCAGACCACAGACCACTTGCAGAGCTAAGGAAAGATAAGGAGAGGTCATGCCATGACAGTAAGGGTTTGGATTTGATGCTGGCATCTGGGTTAATCTTATATTTGGTTCATGATTTAGCAACAGATAGGTGCCCACACGGCAATGTGTTTTGAGTTGCTCAGCTTGCACTGCATCCCTTTCCATCTTCGATCCTTCATGATACTAGTGGTTGAACCTGATGAACGGCTGTTCGAGTCAGACTGAAGACCACACGAGAGATGCCGTCGAGGGGTGCTGTGTAACTTCCCACCTATTTCAACGGGAGCATTCCGAAGTCCTAGGGTTAGGGACAACCCCTATTCCCCTTTGTTCTTTGTTGTTATCCCCCATCACCAGTGACCAAACCCGTCTTGGCAAAAACACTTCCACTCGAGCAGCCCCACATCTTTTACCCCCTTTCCCCGCGTTACTCACACTTCTTGCCTTTCTTGATGATGTCAACAGTTACACCTCGCAACCCCCTGTCCCCCTTCACCACCACAACCAGCCTCAACACTGACAGCATGGCTACATTCAAAGCCCTAATCTTCACAAGAACAGTAGCCTACAGGCACGACTCCATCCCCGCCGGCATCCGCGCCATCGAGCGCCTCGCTTCCACCCACAAATTCGACACCCTCCACACGGATAACCCCGCTGTCTTTAACGACAAGACACTAGCCGAGTACAAAGTCATTGTTCTGCTGCAATGCTCCGGCGAATTTTTGGACAACGCCTCCCAAATCGCTGCCCTGAAGACCTTTGTCAGAAACGGCGGAGGGGTAGTAGGAATCCACTGCGCGAGTTTCGCCATGCAAAGCGAGCCGTGGTATGCTCGTCTCATTGGGGCCGCATTTGAGTCTCACCCCGATCCGTGTGTTCAGACTGTTCGTTTCAATACAGAAGAGAAGGATCATTCATTGGTGCAGCGGTGGTGCACCAAGGGCATGGGGACGGGCAGGCAGGTGATGACCGAGGGGGGATTGGTAAAGGAGTGGGAGTGGACGGATGAGTGGTATGTTTACAAGGAAACTAATGAAGAGATTGAGCAAAGGGTGAGAGTGCTGCTAAGGGGCGGGTTGCATGGGGAGAATCACCCGCTGGCGTGGTATCAGGAGGATTTTGAGGGGGGGACGAGTTTTTACACTAGTTTAGGGCATTTTGGTGAGGCTTATGAGGATGAGGGGTTCTGCGGGCATTTGGCGAGGGGGATTGTTTGGGCTGCGAGGGTTGAGGGGTGATGATGGACTGGAGGCTGAGGAGCGTGGACTTGATTTAGCTGCTGCCTTCTTTGAAAATGGAGACATCGTGCCGTGATGGCCGACGCATTCAGAAGAGATGGGTACGATTTTAGGCAGTAATTCCGAATCCATGATGTTCAGACACGTTGTAGCCAGGGTGTGAAGCGGCTGAAGATTTTCTGTAGGCTGTAAATACGGTGTCATGAATAGATTGTAGTCGGATGCAGCATAGGCGTAGTTGGTATCGCGAGAGGCCTCTCGGTGAGCTAAGGTGAAGAAAGCGCCCTGAAGAGATACGGCTGAAGCAGTATGCCAGGCTGAAACATGCACTTCCCCGCAATATTGGACTTACGACTACATGTACCGAGGCGCCCTGCTGTGCCGACTTTCTGAGATCATGTCTGGCTTCCTATGCCCGAGAGTTATGGCTGTCAGGTCCTGAGCCGCAAGCCACCTCCAGGTAATTTCTCCCCATACTGTACTTGCTTCACACGGAGTTAAGCACAAGCGCGGCAAGACCATCACTGCTAAGCCTTGTCAGCTGGGGGAAAGGCGCTCAGCGACACGAGATTCATCTGCCAGCCCTGTGGGACTGCGGCTAGTTCCGACTTTCTCAGATGCACTCGGCGGTTAGGTAATGTGGTATCTGCCCACTACACCATACACTGACACTATGGCCAGGGCTACCACTGCACCGGAATTCTGCTGATTGTGGACAGAAAAGGTGCTGAATGGAATTGGCGTGAGAGAAGATAGATCTACCTGGTAGAGTCTGCGTCGTGGGATGACGAACCTGCCAAGCTGCCAACGAAGTTGAATAGTCGTTCCCATTTCCTCGTCTTCACTCTTCAAGAATTAAAGTACGGCGAGAGCCGCTCGATCTCAGGCGATAATCTATTTTGGACGTCATTGCCTGGCGCGTGGTGAAGAACAGGGCCAATGAGCGCGAACAGCTTACCTCTTGGCAGGGCCGTGGCTGAACGGCTGATCAGGGCGCCATCAGCTATTTGTGCGACGTTCATCGTCAAACGGAACTTGCCATGAGATGTCGGCGGTTGGCAACGACATCGGAGATAAGTCAGGGGTTGGTTCAGGCACCGCCAACACTGCCGAGACGGCTGACTCAGTCTGTGATATTTTGGTATAGCCTCATGCCCAACGGTGTAATGAGCCTTGGTGGTGATGTTTTGATATTGGGGGAATTCGAGGCTGTTGAGAGTCGGGTCATCTTGGCTCTACGCTGAAGCGGTGCATCTCCGCTGCCAGAATGTCCTCCATTCCAATTTGCAATCCCAGTTTGACGAAGGGGTGACAGAATAATGACAGAATTGGGGTATAAAGCCATGAGACATCCCCCCTTCATCCTCACACCATGGCTCTTGTCCCTCCAGGCTCATCCTCCTCTCACTCCTCAGACGATCCAGCAGCCTTCACTTGGTAGAACAGCAACTCCATTCGCTTCAATAGCACCTCTCGCTCAACATGCAGCTTTCCCTCCTCCTGGCCATGGCCTTTGGCCTCGCGCCCACCTGGGCCGTCCCAGTCATCGAACCCCGCGCCGGACTCGACAAATCCCCAGCTGCCATCTCGCCGGCCGCGTTCCGTCTTCCCGGCGGACCCCTGAAAGTCTTGAAGCCGAAGCCCCTGAAGCCCGGCAAGGTCGACTTTGGCCTCAAGAAGAACATTGTCCTGGACTGGGACGATGGTACGTCCCCCTCCCCCTGAACTCACCACCACATCCATCTGCTAACACTCCACCACAGACGACAAAGTCACCAAGGCCAAGCTCAACGCCAACTGGAAAGACCAAGACGACGTCAAAGTCATCAACATGGCCGACTTCGGCACCGCCCTCGAGAAAGTCGACTGCACCGCTCCCAGCATGGCGCTCGACTTCAAGGAAGCCGGCCCCTACAAGGAAGCCAAGGCCTCCTGGGCCTGGGTCGACGGCGCGGCCAAGAACAACATCATCCTCTTCGTCAACCACCCGTCCTGCGGCGCCGACAAGGCCGAGACCCCCTTCAAGGTCACCAGCATCAAGTACGACGACGTGAAATTCATCGCCACCATGCAAGTCACAGCCATTGACGACTTGGAATCTGTCATCCCGGACGGTGACCTCACGATTGAGACGCTTGCCGATATCCAAGAGCCCATCATCGACGCCCGTGACTATGAAGAGGGTGACGCCCAAGAGCTGGACAAGCGCATCAGCGGCTCCCTCAACCCCTCCATCTCCCTCAACCGCAACTTTGACAACAAGAACATCCTCAACATCGGTTCCAGCAGCAACTTTGTCCGCCTCGACTGCACCGACTGCGGCACCCGCGGCAAGATCAACGTGAAGCTTTATGCGAAAATCAGCTGGTTCTCCGTCAAGACCTCCTACGTCGAGTTCCGCGCCCAAGACGTCCAGGCCTGGCTCAACCTCAAGTTGCAGGGCAAGGGCACCCGCACCCACAAGGGCCATAAGGTCATTGTCCCCATCACGGCCTACGGGTTCAGCATTCCCAAGATCGCCACTCTTCGTATTGCCGCTGATATCGGTGTTGGTTGGGACGCTTCCGTCTCGGGCGAGGGGCAAATCACTTTTGGTGCCACGGCCAAGTTGACCAACCCCTCGGTGTGGAAGGAGTGCTTCCGCGGGTGCGACGATACCAAGTCCGGGTGGCAGATCACTACGACTCCGCATAATCCCACGGGCAAGGGCACGCTCAAGGCCACGCTCGGTGCGCACGCGTATATCACCCCCAAGGCCGAGGCGCGCATCTTCAAGAGCGGGTATGAAGTTGGCGTGGCACTGCTGGCGCCCAAGTTCCAGGGAAGCGCGGCGATGAAGGCCAGCAGCACGGGTGGTGTGTGCGCGAAGCCCAAGGCGATCTTGGGTGTGGATGTCGATGTCAAGGTCGGCTTGGAGGCGTATGTGTATGCTGGTCCCAACTACCAGAGCCCCAACTGGCGCAAGACGCTGTATGCCAATATGTGGACTTTGTATGACAAGTGCTTTGTGCTGCAGAGCAAGCCTTGAGAGGCTGGACTGTGTTGGTAATTGCGGAAGGGGAAAAGCTGAGGCGATGTTGAGTCTCTCCTTTCTTGGTTTTGGGTTGCTGGAAACCTTTCTCTTTTCCTAGTGATGACACCTCTTCTTGTTAGACTTTGTTCTTTCTTTCAAATGTCTGCTGGCTTTTGCCTTTCATCTGTACTCAGCCGTTTCTACTCTAAAAAGAATTTATGTGTTCAAGACCGTTATTGTTCAGATTCTAAGGGGAAATCCAAAAGTGATTGATTGCATTGGAAGATCAAGAAAGAGCGGGATTAGAGGCGCGTATCCAAGATTGATTGCCATCCCTATGTGTAAGAGACTCGGTGGTTCTAGATCGGTCCCAACACCACTGACGGCTCGCGCTAGTTGGACTTGACACCCAGAGAGAATGTAGCTGTGACATGACTGCCCTGCTCAATCGTTAAAAGGTACTTAGGTATTCGCTGCAGGAAGCGTGCGGCATAGGGTGTGGCTGATTTAGCTGAGGCACAAGAACGGTTGGGAATCGTGGAGACCTTGATTTGCTTTCACCCTGGAGGTGTCACAGGAACCCAAGCAGTTACGCCCCTCTTTGGCGAAGCCCTCAGACATCGAGTATCCGAGTATGGGAGGCAAGTATTCGTACCTCGGAGGTACCTAATGTGTAATTATTGCTTAGCTCTAGATTCCTCTGCTACATGTGCCGAATACAGCCTCCAAATCCAAGCTGGTGTTCAGTTCCTGATAGCTCAGCACGCCTTTTTCGCAAAGCACGCGTCACTGTTCTGAACTCTTCACCTCGCCAACCTCGCTCATATCCCAATCTTTCAATACAAAAATCTGCTACCATTCATATCGTCCTCCAACGTTCATGTGAACCGATTAAAGCGGCAGCGACGACAAGCCATGATCCTACACTGCCTGCATTCATAAATATAGTTCGGGAGCGTGTCGTGGCACTCCTCGCAGCGGTGGCGCCCCGAACGTGATCCCCAACTTCTGTGCTCACACTGGTGGTTTGCCATCAGATTCTGCCTCTCACGCTCGACGAGATTGGCGCGGCCGGGCTGACCGGCTTGAGGTGCTCTCGCATTACGATCCACGAGGGCATTGGCGCGGTCGAGGAGCCGTGCCTCCTCCCACTGGGGACAGCTACATGACTTCCAGCGGTCGCCGCACACATAGCAGAACTGAGCAGAACATCGACAAGCTATGCACGTATACCAAGGTTAGCTTCCTCTTTTGAGGTGTCTTGGGTTGAAGTGAAAATTGGAAAGGAGATGACGAACTGATGTGATTACAACCGGTATTCAGCTCAACGAATCTGGCGCAAGAGTAGCATCTCTGCCACCCTTCTGCCCTCGCAAGGTCTAGTAAATCACGCGTCGCTTGATCGTCCGGACAATCAGTGCCGGCATGCGCGGCCTTCTTGCAAGAAACACACGTAGTAGCGCAACATCGTCCGCATGTTGCCACGTCTGCTTTGATACCCTGTGGTGGGATAAATGTCGAGCAGTTCGGCTGGGAACAGTATGTGCGATTTGGCGTCCCAAACTCAACCTTCTTCGCCTGGAACTGCCCAGCCAGTTGGGGGGATAGAAAGGGACGACAGAGGTCGAGAGGTATTGGCTTGCCACAACACCTCGGCGGGAACAGTGCTAAACATCAACATTGTCAGTGTACTATTTTCTCATCAGGTAGAAGAAGAATTTCTTACTTTCATCTGTCATTGCGGTCTGGAAGAGCGAAGCAATGCATTCACGGCAGTATCTGTGTGTGCACCCGACACAAGTGACAATATTGTAAGCGTGGTGCTTATCTCCACACGCGACACATGCCTCCTTCGGTACCTTCTTTGGAGATGCGAGATTTGTGCTTTTCAAGGCTGCTATGGGTCTTCTGGTCGCAGCCCAAGAAGAGGACTCCGCAGGGCTGCTGGATGACCTGTCCTCGTCGGTAGGGTGAAGACCGAGCGCCTTCATCTTATCCATCATCTCATCAGTCAGGTAAGGTTGTGCGTTTCCTCTCGGAGTTGCAGCTCCATCTGGCATTGGTCTTCCCGACAATCGAAGGGCCATCTCCCTGTCATGGGCGTCTCGGTCTTCCTCGGCTTGCAGAGCTCGGATGGCATCGCCGTCATGGTTCACAGCGCGAGCAATGCTACTGCTCATGGCCCTGTCGGCGAGTATCTGAGCGTGGCCGGAAAGGTCAGTCCGGTATGTTTCGATCGCAACCGTGAAATCTGGAACCTCGCCATCTCGGCCTTTTCCTTTCTTGTTGGCTGATTCAGCAAGATCCCGGAGGTCGTCAAGTTGCATCTGCAAAATGAGACTCAGGGTCAAGGGGTCGAGGTCGTTCAGGTCCATGGTTCCCGGAACACAGCAACAACCGAGACACTAGTGGGAGTTGGGAGTATGAAGCAGAATCTATCCAAGCTCTATGGTACCTATTAAGAGAGAAACTACATACAAGAGAAAAACAAAGGAATCAAAGTTTTTCTGACTCAAGCTCCAAGATTCGTGCCGGCAGAGTGTTTGTCAAATGACTTGAGCAAACAGCGGTGCCACATCTGCCATCACCCGGCTCTGAGCGAATCACGGCTCGTCAACACCGGAGCAGTAGGCCTAACTGCAGCCGGTTGCCGCATTGAGTTGGCCCGTGGTCTCCCGTGAACCGGGTTTTAGCCCTGGCGCCATCCACGTCGGCCCGGTGCACCACTTCGCCAAACTGCTGTTTGCAACAAAGGACCAAACCCACGCTGTGACGGCGGGCATTCAAAGACTTCATTGAGGAGCTTCTCACTTTTGAATAATTTTATCAGCAGGACCAATAATGGCTCCTCCATTTGCCAGTCTAGTTGTGTGGTGGTGATGCTAATGCTGGCGGGTGTGATGCCTTGTGCAGACAACAAATAATAGGATAACAATATAGACAATTGCCGGGGTCGCAGGATATGAACCATGAGACGCATGATGTTGAGGAGGCAGACAGAGAAATACAAAAAGAAAAGAATTCAGAAGAGGACACCCATGATCGACCAGAATAGAAGTTTGCTTACCGAAGAGAACGCAACGCAGGAAACTATAGTACAATATCAGTCACTCAGAGAATGCACTGCAAGCACTTGTGAGAAGCCAGTTTAGATGTCAGCAATCAGTCGCAATTGTGCTCAGGTGGGAGAGGCAAGGTCAACGGCAAGTGTGTTAGGTAGCAAGTCCACAAGAACGTGGACTTGAAACCTAGAATCAAACAGGTTAGCTCTTTCATTCTTTCTACAAGTGAGAGAGTTGACCGCTCGACCACGAGTGCCTTCTTTCCAATCTTTGTTGAATACAGAAACCGGACGGCGCCGCTAAGACGTCTGGAGGAAGGCACGTACGGCCCGGATAAGGCCTGATCCCTGATAAGACACATTGTTCCATCTGATATCTTTTCTTTGGGGATATAAGAACAGGCAGCCAACATTTGGAGCTGGGCGTTTGTCAACAAGGTGACAAGGCAGACATCTATACTTTCCTGAAGGTGAAGGTGTTCCTTCCATGGCAGAGGTGCTGGCAGTGCAATGGTACGATTTCCTCCTCAAAAATCATCCGATGACATTGATGGTCTGACTTTGTCATCAGGCAACAACACTGCCCTGTACTCCACATCGTGGATGGTGAAGAGCGTTTCAACTTACAATCAGACCCAAGGAGCAGGTATTGCAGCGATTGATTGATCGCCAGCCTGTTCTACGGTTGAAGAAACCGGATCTTGCTGCTACTGGGCTAGTCCCGAGAACAATGATAGTACAAAGAACCTAAACACATTTGCATTCCAAAAACAATCCTTCTCCCTTAAGGAGAATCTGGATCTCACATTTTAAACAATTTCCTGCCACCCCTGTCTTGGGAAGTATCCTCGCGCTTTCTTTTGCCATGACTCGGCGAAATTCGCAGGGAATTATGATTCTTTGTAACGGCAGGCGGTAGTCGCGGACGCTTCGGAGTGGTCATCAAGGAGGAATACCCAGAGTCTGTTGAGTCCGTGCTGACCTCGTCACTTCTGCCCCCACGATCTCTGTCCTCTCTGTGTCGACGACGACTCGATACAGAACTCTCGGCTTCTACTGGCTGCATCGTTGGAGGCGTTGGAGGCGTTGAAGGTGTTGCTGGTTTGTCCGTGGTAGAACCGGTTGTCGTGAAAATGCTGTCGCCCTTCTTCCCGTGGAAGTCATTCTGATCGCCTTCTTCCTCCCAAACCTCTTCCTCCCAAATCTCAAAGGTGTCATTTTTCATATCCTCGAACAAGTGATCTCGTGGCGTCACTACCTTCCCATGGAGAAAGTCAGGGGTCTCGGGCAGCTCGACCGCAACAGCACCGATATGGCGCTTGATGTCGTTTAGGATATCGCACATCGGAACCACATATCCCGCATTGAAGTGGTCCGTGGCAACAAGGTGTCCATACAGCTCAATGGTTTCTCGGTCAACAACCCAAGAGCCGGAGTCCCCATCGTGGATGTCTTCTGTCACTCCAATGTTAGGAAACTGGGTACTGAAGCGTGGACGTGGGCTTGGGAAATGCCTACCTGAATCTTCATCGACAGTGAGTATGTGGGTATCAATTAGCTCCTCACCCATACCGAGTATAATGCGACCTGCATCAGGCTCAAGGTGTCCCATTTTCACGCCAGAGGATGCGCTGATCATACAGACCGGTCGACGACCAGGAGCTCCCGGTGCAAGCTCAGACAGAACAATCCTAGCTTTTTTGTCACTTGCCAGCTGGTTAGCTTTGTATGTCGACATTTCGAACAGCGCCCAGTCGTAATCCGATCTCCGGCTAGCTTTCGCCTCATATAACACTGTGCCTCTCGAGTGAGCCAAGGTGCCGATAGTCTCTGGGTGGGAAAAGGACCATGCCAAACTTTCGCTCGGGCTTGGATCAATCGGTAAAGCTTGTTCGAGAAGATGATTCTCCATAACCGAAGACATTGGGGTCCGGGGAGGTGATGGGCTTCCTTCACGTTCCTGACTTCGTTGAAAAGAACCGGCATCCTCCTCGGAGTCTAGTTCAGCGTCTGGCATATCATCTGCTTCGATATCTTCTTCCTCATCTTCGCTCTCAAGAACATGACCGACGGTAATACCATACAGCTCAAAGTCCCCTGGTCCCATCGTGACCTTGATCACGCCGCCCAGCGTAGAATTTCGTAACTCGCCCGAGAGATGTTGGACCGTGATGGGAAGTCCACACAAGGTGGACACAGGGCTATGTTCTGCAGCTTCGCCAATGGCGTTGATGACGGCAGTCCTCCGCCTCAGTCTCGGTGCCGCAGCAACGACAGCGACCTCGAAAGAAGGAACACCGAGTTCACCCGGTCGGCAGATATCCCTCACAGCCTCTTGCTTCGCAAACTTATCAACCACGGTCTGCTGTCCCGGTTGGCAGAACACGACGATGTGGGGCAAGGTCTCGCCCTCGATTGTCCTCATCATCATGATCCGCGTGGACATGGGCCTGTATCTGGCCCCGCGTTTTTGTCCGGACCGCACATGTTCGAGGAGGAGTCGTTCGAAGTGAGGTTGAATCGTGGCAAATCTCGCTCGTGTTACCTGGTCGATTTCAACACCGGACACAGGCACTGGACCTTTCTTGGGCCCACTGAAGAGAAGCGCAACGGGGTTGGAGAGGCTCTTGGACAGAGTTCGACGGCGCGATGTTTTTGGGGTATTGGTCGTTGTAGCATAGCCGGAGTCAATGAAAGACTCGGTTGGTGTGCCAGTGTGCTCTGTCGGGGGTTTGTCGATGGTACCCTCGCCTTTATCGTTCACAGCTGTGGCACCAGCACCTGGGCCTGCAGGGACAGTGCCTTGAGCCAGAGAAGACATGACTGATACCGATGTTATGCTATCGTCGTAAAAGAGGAAAAGTGGAGAGGGCTTAAATCGCAATCTCGAATTGGGAAGTTATGCCGGTACTTTGGAGGGACTTTGAAAGAGACAAAGCCTCAGGCAAGAGAGTCGAAGAACGAGGGGGAGTTCAAGACTGCACGTCATTGGGGGCAGCCCGCCGCATGGGGGAAAAGGCCAGGCGGCGCAGCATCTCCCAATTCTGAGAGCGCGTCGTGCTCGCGTCAAACTGCGCGACCAAGCCAATATTCGTAAGTGCTTGCATGATATTCGTGACTGGCCAATGAGATTTACAGCCAAGGGGGTGATGGTGGTGGCGAAATCCTGCAAGTGGTGTCACGCTGGGCAGATTAGGGGTTTCGTTGCCCTCCTGTTCAGCCCAGCTTGGCATTGTTGAACACTGACTTCAGCTTCAAGATGACACTGCTCTGAATCCAAACCTTGAGATACTTGATGCATGTAAAGTACAGAATCTCAACTTATCAACCATTGGCATTTCAGGAGGCTGAGGATCAGTTCCAGGTGCTGCCGCTTCGGATTTTTGAAGACTGAACACCACCTGGGACTCGTCACGAATGGACCTATCAGACGGCAGTTTTTTCCCCTTACAAGCTGTTACCAATGAGGACCTGGCCAGCCTCTGTGAAGCAATATGGGAGTGGACACCATGTCAACAATGGATCTCAGGAGAGTCTTGCCAAACACCAGGTTGCAGCTGCCAGCGAGCCATCAAGCTCCAACCATTCTTTGACTACTACAAAGATGTCACGGCCCATTACCTCCCAGACCACGTGGGCCAGTCCGATCCGGCATTGGGATCCCACAGCCATCTCATCAGCATCATAAGCCTCCTCAAAACACATCCAGAGAAATCTCGACTCGAACTTACCGTCAGATACTTTGAGGAGAGATTGAAGAAGGAAGGCAATGAAAGTTCAGGTCCCGCACAAAGCGATCGAGACAGAGCCCTCAACATCGGCGCCCGCATCACAGTCATGACCCCACCATCAGCCCAGGGGCATTGGGATGGACTTCTCGAAACAGGCACTCGGCCGTTGGTATGGCATGGCGATAGGTCTCTGCACGACTTCGTCAACACAGCTTTCCCCAAGAAAATCCACCCGGCCCTCGATATCGACATAGAAACAGCCTCATCCGCCAAGATCGACATTCACTCCATCACCGCCGAACGAGCAAAACGAGTGGCACGTCTAAAGCTCATCCCCACGGACGACTTGCGAGACCATCTGCTCCTGGATGAGAAAGCTGGGACATTGTCCATCTTTCACTACACCAGCGTTCTGAAAGAGCATCTACTCGCCGCGGAGCGTCAATACCACCATGATCAAAACCAACCCCACGGCCAACAACAACGATCACCACCGTCCCACAAACTCAAACAATCCCCCCTCCTACCACATCAACTAGCCCTCGAGACCCTCCTGACCCTCAAAGAAATCCTCTTCCCCGACGACCGAGAATCGCAATCCATCCTCCGCACACTCGTCTCCAAGAAGCAATTCGATCCAGATCTCATCCGCATCGTGGACACCCCTTCCTACCTCTCTGCCGTTTCCGCACCCTACCAGTATCAATACTGGGGGAGCAGACTCATGGACTTGCACGAAGAGCTCGAAAATCCCACCCCACGGGGATTCTTCGCGACATGGCTGGAACGCAAGAGCGGTGCTCGGTACGTCATGATGGCTACGCTGGCGGGTGTGGGGATTGCGGTCCTACTAGGGATACTGGGTCTGGCCGTGGGAATTTTTCAGGCGTGGGTTGCGTGGCAGCAGTGGAAGCACCCTGTTATATCAGACTGACGACCGTATACCTGGCAGGTACCTAGGTAGGTGGGTAAATCAGAATCAACCTTGATAGGAACTGTCTTAGAATCACGTCATTCTATAGAGGAGAACTTCTTCTTCCAGACCTTCGGCTGGTGATTTCCCACACTAGGTTATCCGTGAACTCCGAGAAAATATCCACGCACTGATCCCTAATCTTCCCAAGCATGTATATGACCCTCAGCCGTTCCCTTTTTCCCTTCGCGTTCCTTCTCCTCCCTCGAGATACGTAGAAAGAAAAAAAAAGATCAAGTCCTCAAATCCCCAACCATAGACGGGATCCCCGTCCTACCAGCCCCCCACTGCAGCTTTGGGTCTTTGCCTCGTTCCATCCCTCTGATATGGCCGGGGAAGACACTCCCCATCACCCGCTGGACGCCGCTTCCCTTGCGCCGGGCGCACACAAAACAAGTGATGAATAACGCTGCCAAAACAACTAACCCGACGACCAGGCCGATGATGCCGCCTGTTCCGAGGGAGTGGCCGTTGCTGCCTCGGGGTACGAGGAGGGCGTGGTGAATGAGGGGCGTTGGTGACATTTTCTCTGCTTTCTCTTCCTTTTTTGAGTATTTTATGCGGCGGATTGGTGTTGGATGAAGAGGGTCAGGTAATATTGGTGAGGTTGAGGTCAGTGAAGAAATCAAGTGGTGTTGATGGTCGGGCTCGTTTCCTGCCTGGCGCGCGATTGAATAGCCGCGATCATGAAAGAGTACCTTATCTTTTCACATCGACAAAACTGATATCTCTTGTTTGAATAGCTTTTGTAAGACTTCAATACCTGTCGCCGAAAAGTTGAGTATCAGAGATTGGAACAAAATGAAATGACGGCGGAAAGGCTTTGGCGATGGCCGAAATATCCGGGCTCTGCTCACCCATTCATAACGTAGGGAACTTTGGTCGTTTGTCCCTTGAATTGTGGCAGTGCAAAACTGCAGAGACACGCTGCTGCATGCACCCAACTCGGGCTAAGCTTAAACCCCGACTTATCTCCTTTCAATGTTTGCTGTCGATGAAGCACGTGGTTTGTTCACGGGACGGCCCCTTGTTCCAGGGGGGTAGAGGGTTGGGTAGCACAGGAAACATTGTCCGATCTGACCTATCACGTCTCATAGTTTCCGAAATCTCTTTGTGCTTTATCGTCACACCAAGAGTTAAATGAACCTTGTTATAGAATGAATCCATAAACAAAAGGTCTCTTGAATATTTTATCTTTTTCCAAGAAACTCTACCCATACTATCCCCTAAACGCCTCCTTCACCATACCCCTAAACTCCAAACCCAAAAGCAAATGAAGAAAAGAAACGTTAAGAAACCAACTCCTTCCCCGAAAACCCAATCCTCTTCCTCCCCAGATCAAAAACCGCCACCTGCGACTTGAGCACCACGTCTCCAAACACCGAAAAACCAAACCCCTGCGAGCTCTGCATTCCCCCGAAACAGTGCGTAGCGTTCACCCTGTTGTAATTCATATACCGTCCCGGCACCGTCCCCCTATACCCCCCCGCAAGGTAAAATCTCCAGTCCGGCAACTCCGCATCGCACGGGAACACCCTCCCCGCGAATCGCCCTTCATACCCGCTCCCTCTCACATTGGAGTAATACTCATCCACCACCTCCGCTGGCAGCAGCAGCAACGATGTCCCCGTGTCCGCAATAACTGTCAAAGGGTTCTGCCTCCTCGCCCGGCCAGCGACTTGGTAACCCGGTACTTGGAATTTCCAGTACTCGCTCCCGGGGTCAATGCCCGTGTACCCTATCTCTCCCAGAGGCAAATCATCAGGGATGTGCCCGAAATGAAAAGCCCCCGGTGCTTTGGCTTTGAGATCAACAGTGAATAAGGGCTCGTCGAGGAAGGGTTGGAGGTTGTCCATGAATGTGGGCATTTTGAGGGGGCGGGCCATACTGCCTTTTGTCATGCCTAGCCCTAGCAGTCCGGAGAGATAAGGGTCTTGGGTGAAGGTTGACGAGACAAATGTTGCTGCGCCGATACTTTGGGCGGGGACGGTTACTGCGTCAACACCGTCGCCGAGGGTTACGCTGTCGAGGTAGATCCTGCCTTCGGCTGTGGAGCGGTCACCATAGAGAATGCGCCAGGACTGCGTGGGGATGTGGAGAGCGGTGAGGGATCTGGCGGGTTGGTAGATGGCGTGGGTGCTCCTCTGGACAGGGGGAGTGGAGGAGAAGGTCCATCTGTTTTGTCAAGTTAGTGGAATGAATGGAAAAAAGAGGGAGGGAAAGATTGACAAGTCAGCAGAACCGGTGTCGAGACCTAGATAAACGGTTTGAGGAGGGTTGCCGATGGTGACGGGGGAGATGTACTCGTGGTCGATGCCGCCGGGGGGAGGGGCGGCTTCCACTGAGCCTCGTTCGTTTGCGCCTTTTTCTGGGGTCAGTACGATATGCCTGGAGGGTTGGTGATTGACATGTAATGAGGAACTCACTTCGGGTGATGTTCTGGTACATTTCATCACCGCTCAGAGCCTTCACAAGCCCCGGGGTAAGGGGAACTCCGAATTTCACGTAGGCATGTGCCATGGCGTGCAGTCCATTCTTTTGGGCTGCCTCTCTTTGCTTGTAGCGAGGGTTCTTGACTTGGCGGATGGTAAACTTCTTCGTTGTCCGTTTGGCGGGGGGCGCGGGTAGTATGGGAGAGTCACCACAGTCGGAGATTGAGTTCGACGATACCGATCTAGGTGAGGCAGTGTGTGCTCTTCTTCTCCGTCTTTTTCGCTGAGGCTGTGGAGCGTCTACTGGTGATGCATTTCTTGCATCTGGCAGTTGGATAGCGGCGTTGGCATCCTCGCTGAGGTACCCAAGCTGACCGTTTTCTTGCAGGCCAAGTCGATACGCAGGAGCCTTGATAGTGGTAGCAGTGGCTGTTGCTATTGCTGTTTCAGTGGCTGTTATTTGAGTGTTGATAACGGTTGTCATGGTGGTATATCGTGTTATTGTTGTGGTGGAGAAGCTGGTGGTCTCATCATCCGCCAGTGATGTTGCAGGCGGAGCCACCAAGGTTGTTTCTTGAAGTTGGTCTGGATGTCTTTTTGCGTGGGCATGTCGATGGTGTAATTGTGCTGGTCGGGCAAGAGCCGACTCTGAAACGAACAGGAAAGTCCCGATCGAGGACAAGATTGATGAAGTGTGCATTTTGGATGATTTGCTGAGCCTGCAGATTGATACCAAGAGATGATGCAAAACCAAAAGATCGCAGAATATATGTATGTCTATAAGAGTAAATTGAGCTGAAAAGAAGATGTCGAAACGCAGTCAACGTATGAGGTTGGAGCCGTGCCAACAGGAGGTCGAAGTTGTTACCAGACAACTGGGAGAATGGAAGCCCGACCACTCATGGTCCCAGCGATCTAGGTCCATACCTGGCAACATGCTCCTCTTAAAGAGTTGGATATGCATTTGCGCATGAGAGGGAGGGGAGGGAGAGAAGAGAGAGGCTGGTGAAACAAGTCAGGGCAGAACATTCTCATCAGAGACATCTACCGTGTCCCAGCCTGACTGAGGCAAACGAGAAGAAATTTCCAAGAAAATTACCTGTCAACATTCCAGTTACCTCCTTTGATATCAGCCAGGGAGGTGCCAAATGGATTCTTACCAGTCCAGCTTGTTCAGCTTCCTCTCATTTTTTTTGCTCCTGTTTCACAGATACGAACTGATTTAGATCATAACCAAGACACCATTGCATCTAGCTAGCCCCGTCGTTCCTGATTTACTGAGAATGTGTCGCCCGAAGTCGCCCTCAAAGGTAGGTTGGGGTTTTACTGGGTGATGATGAGTGGTGGATGAAGCCAAAAAGCGGCCGCCCCACCTAGTTGAGGATCTCACCGCATGAGTCAACATGAAGCTGAAGACGGACCAACCCAACAGCGCCAAAAAAAAACTCAATTCGAGTTGAAGCAAGTGGAATTACAAAAAATGCAAAAAATAAGGGCCAAGCTGGGGCTTGAACCCAGGACCACTTGCAATCTTGTAAAGATGGAATCAGAAATTCCCAAAGCAAGTATGCTACCACTACACCACTTGGCCTGTGAAGATTTGTTGGAGTTTGATGAACGGATATCCACCATAAGGGTATCATGATGCACTGCAGCCTGCACACATACCCCTTTTCTGCGAGTGCGTTGTACCTCAACAACTTGAAGAGTTTCCCAATCAGCCCGAACCACTTGCAAAGACTGAACCCAACTGCATGAACCGCGACATCACGCGGCTCGTGGCAGCTGTGGACGTTGACTTCCAGATCAAGACCCTATCACCGACTGCACGAATCTGTCATAAAGCAAAAAGGGACTCAATCACTCAATTTGTTCCTCAACTGCATATATACAGGGTACCAACCACCCAAAACCTAAACACTGCAAACCTTGACCGCACTCCCACCCTGCAACTCGGCAATCATATCATCGCTCGCCTTCTGCGAAATCATAAACGTCGACACGGCCGGGAACACACCCGGGATTCTCGCAAACGAACTCGCATCCACCACCCTCAGCCCACTCACTCCTCTCACCCGGAACTTGCTATCCAAAACCGCCATGGGATCATAATCCGCCCCAATCTTATTGGTAGAAGTAGGGTGGTGCCCAAACGTCTGCTTGTGAATCCAATCCACGTCCTCTTGCCCGCAGTACCCGTTCGCATCCGGCCCTTTACTGCAAGGGGGTTCCACCGTGGTGATTCCCACTCTCTTGTAAACAGTTCTAATCCACGCAACAGTATCCTTCATCGCTTCCAGATCCATCTCGCTGCCAGGGGCGAAGTGGTTGAAGTTGATCTCGGGAGTATCCAACGGGTCAGCACTCTTCAATTTCACCCACCCCTTGTCATTGACAGACGACCCCTTGACCATCGAAACACCATACGTATTCCTCGGTTCAGTGGGGACACGCACCGGGTTATCCGGCCAGAAACCCCTAAACATGAACCCCTGCCCGCCCATGAGGAACATATCCCTCTCTCCATGGGCCGGGTGTTTGGTCTTGTACATGGAGACCTCCGCCATACCAGACCCAGCAGATCCGGTCCCGACGATGGGCATCTCTTGGTTATCCATCAGGTGCTGCCCGACGCCTGGCAAGTCCTTGATTACGGGGATATTGAACTTGGCGAGCTCAGTCTTGTTGCCGATGCCTGACAGTAACAACAGCTGAGGGGAGTTGAACGCGCCGCCGGAGACGATGACTTCCCTACGCGCATAAGCGGTGCGCTTGGTGCCTTGGGCATTGGCTGCGCGGCGGTTATCCCCCTTGTAGATACTCTTGCCAAACAAAAACTCAACGCCCGTGGCGCGGGGTTTGGCGGCGGTACCCTCGCACTTGGAAGAGGTGTCAAACAAAATCTTGGTCGCCAAGCTGGTGAGGGAGACGGTCAGGTTGGAGGTGACTTTCTGTCCGTCTTGGATGTAGTTGCGAGACGAATAACGCTGGCCGTTGCCGAATTGATGGCTTACTTGGCCGTAGATGGAGGAAGTCTGGTCGCGGTTGGGGGTGATCTCGTTGGGATCTCTGGTGAGAAGAGAAGTCATGGACTGCCCCGAAAGACCCCAGTCTTGGGCGTAGGTCTGCATGACCTTGTTGCCGGACAGAGACCCGAGCTGGCGCTGCTGGGTCATGCTGCCCATGTTGGTGTTGAACCAGCCGTCGAAGCCGTGTTTGGCGGCATTGGCGGCGCCGCGGGTGGCGTAGTTGTTCTTTTCGATTTTTTGGAAGATGGCGTGCATGTTCTCGGCCCTGTATCATCATCAGTATTTTTAGTCAGAATGGGGGGGGGGGAAAGAGAGCAAACCTCCAGCTGTCATCACCAGTGACGTTGGCATGGTAGTTCCAGTCGCTGTCGCTTGGCAACCAGCACACCATGGCATTGATCATTGAAGATCCTCCCAGGGTGGCACCTCTCGGGTAGTAGACGCCCAAAAGCTCAGATCCCACAGGGGCACCGCTCTGGCCGACCCAGTACCGGCCCTCCTTGGTGCGCCAGGTTAGATGGCTGTAGGTGTTGTCTCTCGGGTCGCCCGCGGGATAGTGCTTGACGTAAAAGTCCCAGGTGACAGTCGGGGTGTATCGTCCAAATCCTTGGCCCGGGTTATCGTCACCTGCCTCGAGGATCAAGACCGAGTAGCCGGCTTTGGCAAGGTTGGTGGCAACGACACCGCCGCCGGGGCCGGACCCTACGACGATGTAATCGTATACAGCGCCATCCTTAGGGGCTGTCTGGGCGGTGACGCTCGTAGTCAAGAGGGCGAGGGAGAGCGCCCCCTGGTTCGAAAGGGAGAGCTTCATGGCGGCTTGGTGTTGCAGAACAACAGCTGCAGTGTTGTTCTCTTTCTTTCAGTTACCGGCAGCACCTGAGAAGGAGAAGCCCGGAAATCTCATTTGGGGGATGAAAGGGTATCTTTGTACTCTTACTTTCCTCAAATTATCGCCACGGCCTTTCCCCTCACGAACAAGTTCCAGGTAAAAAAGCTCGGAATGTTTGAGCCGAGAGCAACGCCATCAATACTTTGCACCAGACTTGGCGTGTTTTCGAGATATCATCCAAACATCTTCCCCACCCTCGGCTGGCCATCCGAAAGCGAGTGCAGGGTAATTTATTTTTTGGGGACCGCAAAACGTGTGGAGATTTGTTTGCCGTGTGTCCGGGAGTCTTGCATTGATGGAGAACAACGTGTGCAAGATCTGCCGCGTGTTAGTTGTTTGTTCCCTGATTAAAGGGGCCAGGGGAAGAAGTGGGGAAGGGTGCATTTCATTTACACTTCTGCCGGGAACTCGTCCGTTGCCACGGCCCTTTGCGCGCGTCACCTCTTTCTGTGATTCAGCCGGGAAGTCACCTAAGGTAGGTAAATCTTGATGATTTGTTTGTCATGCCACCGAGAACAATTCGCCTATGGTGAAGAGAGAGTCTTACAGGGACTGAACTCCAGCGAACTCAACTGTCGTCGTCTGTCTTGGAACGCGATGACAGGTGGGTTTTCTCGCTACGATATCCTTCTACACCGGGTATATGAATTTGAGCTCTGTGTTGTTAGAAAACCGTCAAGCAACCGGTTAGTATCATAGGTAGTGAGTAGCCAATGAAGTGAAGCAGACTTACATGCAAAGCAAGCGGTAACCCTGACCGCTGCTCGGGGTACCGACATACTCTCCTCGCTATATCTCCAAGGTCCCATCTCACCAATGAGCCCATACCTTGACAGTTGATAACCGGTACATTCCCAAACGATGTGAACACACTCCTGATATCATGGATCAAAAAAAATCAAAAATCTCTTGTCTGCCTGTCTTCTAATGAACTAAAGTGGGTATCGCGCTGTGAAAAGATCAACATCGCAGAATACCCAAGCAAAGAATAGTGGCCAAGTGAAGAGGAATGAACCCTCTCACAGTCTCAAAGACAACCGCCGATCAAAATTTGGGAATAATATGTTACCATCGATGCTGAAACCAGCTTCCCTTCCAAAAATATCCTCATAATAAATCCTCCACTCCCCTCAAACCCTCCCGTCATAACGCCATGGTCATAAGTTCGTTCCAATCATTCTTGGGATCGTCTGCTGACTAGTAGCCTGCGAAGAAGCAAGCTGGGAAGCAGAGCGCAGGGCGCATTCGTGAAGATCGAATCCAGGAGTTAGAGAATATCATCCTCGATGCCTGACACCTCAGGGTCGTCAGGGTACTCAGTGCCATCGTACTCCTCCGCGGCAATGTGCTGCTTGACAAACCTCCCATCGGGATTCAAAGCCGCGTACATCAGCGGCGTCATGGTCATAAAAGGACCCTGCCCGGATCCCGCAGAAGATACCTGCCACGCCTTGATATACACCAGCTGCCTCCCTGCCATCAGAAATACCATCTTGGGAGCTCGCTGGTAGCAGTACTTGAATGCACTGCTGGCTTTCAGAAGCTCCCACCAGCTGTAAGCTCCTCCAGTTTGGTCGCCGGACGCCATTGGCTGCATAAAAAGCAATGCTGTTCTAGAGTCAAGCTTCACTGGAGCAGACGCAGTGCCGTCGGTCGGCCCAATTTTGCAGTACTGGTCGTAGAGAAGTGCCACCTTCTGGGGAAAGGTCAAAGGGCTGCTCGAGTTCTTGGACATAGCCATTGACCAGTTGTTCTTTAGAACCTCAATCTCCTCCCTCAACGACGTTAAAATCTTCTCGAAAGTCTTAGATTCCTTGGATAGTTCCGCAAAGAGATCGTGATAAACAACGAGGTCCCGATCATAGTAATGGGCGGCGTTATCAGATCGGCTCTTGTCCTTGTTGTTCAGGAGACGATGGAGCGCATCCAGTTCCTTGTCAACTGCCGGTGCAGCCACGCTAAACTTGAGGTAGTCAATGATGTGACTGGGTGCCATCTTCTCCATCCATCTGTCGCCTTTGTAGGCAGGATCCGGGAGTTGGGGTTTCATGCCGTAGTCACGCTGCAGCCGAGCCCAGCACTCTTTGTTAAAGATAATGCCTTGCTTGCTTTGATCGACAAGTTTCCCTACCAGCGTGCTCAAGACAATAGCCCCTTCATCGCTGACGCTGTTGTTGACGTAGCACAGGCGCTCTTTGTAATTTGTGCTGTGGACGAGTTAGCAGGTCATTATAGAAACATATCCACCTGATGTAGGCGCACAAGGAATCGGATGGATCTTACCAGATACCCAAGTAGTTGGGCTGCATTGCAAACTTGAAACTCTTGCCGATCATGTCGTACACGGCTGCGTCCCGGTCTCCTCCGTGATCACCGATCAGGTCTCGAAACGAGTCCTCGTCTTGTGAAAGATACCGGGATAGGTCGGGCTCCTTGGGTACTTTCGAGTTCACGAAACCCGTACACAGAGGGATGTCCCAGCAGACCCAGGCCATATCACCATCATAGTCACCTCCACTGAGCATGTCCGCGAGTGGAACATCGCCCTTGGCAGAGAAGACGATAACATCTTTGAGCGCGTGCAACTCGGGCCGAAACACAGCCCTCACTTTCTGTATATCGCTGGGAAAGTGAGCTGGCGACCGTGCCACAAGAACATCACAATCGGCAAGCAGAGTATACGACTTGTCTGTCACTTTGTCAGTGAATCCAAGTGGCAAACTAGGAACCTGTCACCACACAAGCATATTCATGACTTACCATCACCCTCATCTCTGAATTTGTTGGAAAACCCTATGTGGACTTCGCCCTCCTCCAGTACTCCCCAAAAGTCCACGCACATATAGACATAGGCTGAGCAGCCGATGCGAATATTGAGTTTGTTGATCAAAGTATCAGTCTTTTGTCGCTGAAGTTCAAAAGCTATATCCTGGAGGTACTTCTGTTTGCAAGGGTCAAACCCATTGTTGAGCAAGTAGGTCAGGGACTCCTCCTTTTTATCTGGAAGGCCTGCCAGAAATTGGACACTGCCGGTTTTCAGTCTCTCGGGCCGAGCACTCCAGTTCTCATGTACCCACTGCCGAAGGCGAAGAGGATGTTGAAGAGCTGCCTTTTGGCCCTCGAACTCTTTGTTGAGATCGTCCATTAGACGGTTCGCTATAGCAATCCTCATGGCTTCTTTGTCCTTTGCTCGATCCTCCAGGACTGGAAGAAACTGCATGTTCAGGCCCGCAGACTTTAGCTCGGTGGCTACGCTCCGTACCTCGAGGGTTCGATGATCCACGTCGCAGTCAGCGTCGCAGTCCCATTTGCGTTGGGATGGATATGTCGAAATCCAATCCTCCTGGCTTGTATCCTTGACATCCATCAACCACATTCCTTTTGCTGGTCCAATACGGGCTTGAATGGCTGACGGGATCTCAGTAAGGCCAAGGGCATCCCGGACTTTTCGTGCAACGCTGGGTGACATCAGACCAATGCCGTCGTTCATGCATCTGCCAATCGGGGACAAGATGTCCGCGGGTTCGATACGGATTTGATGCGGCTGCAAGACCACTGCCGGGTACGTCTTGCTGAGGCCGAGCTGAATGCGCGAGAATAGCTTGAGGTGAGGTTGTTTCTGATTCTTGGGTTTGCTCAGACCAAGCAACCAGTCTAGCATCTTGCTGACAGGCAACCGGCGAATGTTCTCACCTGACTCTGCAAAGAAGTGAATTCTCTCCTTGAAAACGGGTTTCTGCTCAGTACCCAAATGGTAGTCCTTTGGTGGCTTGCGGAAGCCCGCGTCTTTGGCGAAAAAGGCCCTCCACTGGCGTCCCACAAGAGGATGAGGCGTGGCTGTCAGCCAGTCGATCACCTGGTCTGCACCACCATCTTTGAAGACGGGCGGAGCGCCCTGGGCGGTCGGCGAAGGAAACAGCACTTCGAAAAACCGATCCCCACCAAAGTGCCTGGTCAGCCTGCAGGATTTATCAAAGCGCAGAGGTCTCATGTTGACCTCGAACAAGGGACCGCTAGGATCGGGATTGAACTCGAGGCTGATCGACAACACCACAGTATTGTTCTTGCTCTCCCAGCTTGGCGACAAAGCGGCTTTCCAGACCTCAGCGGCCGGCTTCTCGGCTGGAAAGTATTTCCCTCGGAAAGCCTCAAGTCTCGCAAGACTTTTTCGAAACTCGTCGGGATCGTAAGTCGCCCAGGCGGGATCATATTGCAGACTCGGGTGGTCAATATCAGCACCGGAATGGAGACAGATCCTGGTCACTTCCCACGCGATTGCAAGCGGAGCGGGCCGTAACCAATAGGGAAATTTGGGCCAGATGTTCTGCAGTCTCTCGCCGAGTGATTTGGGCGGAGAGGAATTCGGCTTCCGCGGTGAAGCGGTGGGCTTGAAAACGTCTCCGTTTTGCTGGGCAACCATAGCTGGAGGTTCGTGAACTGCTGTCGTCATAAGCTGTTGTGCCAGTGGGACCGCCGCAACTGGTTTCGGTGTCGCCCCCCCGACAGGCCGTGCCTTGCGCATATCATGGCGTGCATACTTAAACTCTGCTTCGCTGAGTTCTGCAAGTTCTTGTTGTCGCTGATGAACAATTTCCAGACGTTTGGGAGCTGCTGTTGCCACAGGCCGTTGGGGGTCCACCACAGCCGGTTTCGGTGTTGACGCCACAAGAGGTCGCGCTTTGCGCATATTCTGCCGCCCGAACTCAAACTCTGCCTCGGTAAGTTCTACAAGTTCCGCATCTCTAATGTCGGCCAAGTAGTCATTCTCGTCGAAATCATCAATACCATTCGGCGTAGGCTTATGGGGTGAGCGGCTGCGGGCTGGGTAATTTGAAGAGAGGGCAGGGGCTTCTTGCGACCGGCGGATTGGTACAGGCGCGGCCGCATGAGAAGTGGTTTTCGACGACGAGGTGAACTGGCTCGGAGGAGGACGTGGAGAAGCAGCGCCATAGCTACCACGGGGAGGAGCCTCACGCATAGCACTCTGTTTCGGACGCTCCGGACCTGGCCGCTGTCTAGACGGGACATGGTCTAACCGATTTCCAATCAACGGCGGTGCCGATGTCGTGTGCTTGAGAGATGGCACGGATGATGGAATCTGCGGTTTCGTGCGCTTGGTATTGGTTGGAGTTTCTTCATCATCCGACTTTCGCTTGGATCCTAAAGACTCTGAGGACGGCGTAGAGGAGACTGAGCCGAACTCGCTGTTGGATTTGGCAAGCGACCTCATTGACGGAGTACGAATCTGTTCCAGGACGTGCTGTTTGACGTCTTCTAGCACACGAGCTAAGAGCTCTTCGAGTTGAATTCGATGACCCCAGGTGATTGCTCGTGGCGCGTTTTGCGTGGTAGGAAGCGTGGTAGGATCAGCTTTGGGCTTGGGAATCCAGTTCCTACTCGCCGCCTTGGCCTCGTAGAGGAAAGTCGTCAAGGCCCTTTGGAGATATGCCTCGGATCCATCCTGCGGGCGTTGAAAGGAGAGGTAGTGAATGAGACCGCATATCTGATATCTCCGGGCAAAATCTTGGTCCGTCCTTTTGAGCTGTTCGCGCTCCTCTGCTGTCAATTGGAGCTTTTTGACATTCTCGATCTCAAGACCGTAGTCGGAATTGATTATCTGGAGGTGGAGGTCGACCACATCGTTTTTCGGAGTCGTGGGATATGGAGAGTTGAGTGAGAAGGGCGGCATTGTTGTCTTCGCCAAGAGTTCATGAAGCTCACGTTGGCGGCTAGCGAAGAGGGCGGGGAAAAGTTACTGGGGTCAGCAGCACATAGTGAAAACGAGTCGTACTTCGTATCTCGATCGATATGTTCGAGAGCTGTTCTGGTTCTGGTCTTGCGTGTAACTCCTCTTCCAGTTCACCGATGCGAGAGTGGAAGTTGGCGGTTCTAGTTGTGAATCGTGATAGTTGTGATGAGAGGAAGAAATACCTTTTGGGCCGTGAAACTTTGCTATTGTTAATAACGAGAAATGAAGAAGAAGATATCTATCGCTTGGCGCGCTCACTCAGTTCACTTGTGGTTGAACGAACGAGGGAATCGGAACTTGAGTTGAAGGTTGAAAAAAGCTCGAGATTCGCACATCGAAAGAGGATCAACAATGAGTGGTTTTCGGATTGACAATTGGAATTCCAAAAGCGGGGCTTGCCATTCGAATCAAAGTTGTCACTGGTGAATTAACTTCTCTCTGCGTGATTCCGTTCGACTTTTTGTTTGGTGTTGTTTGAAAACTGGAGTGATCAACAACCCCCGTTCTCGATTCGGGATTCCACTGTGATTTTGCTGGTACCTGAGTTTAGTTGAAGTGCACAGACCATGCCCTTCCTCAAAACTTCTCGGCTGGGCCCCCTTGGAGGACATCTCGAGGACGCAGCAAACAGAGAAGATGGAAGCAAGCGCAAGGCTTCTGGGGGCGGCTGCATCGATTATTAGGTATCAGGCCTCATTGCTTCTTCCTGCAGGGATTCTCAGTGATGACTGATGTTTCGGGTCTGAAGCAGCACACCAACTTGTCGATAGCTCGCTGCATGATGAAATGTGACACCAAAAGACACGCATCTCTGGAAAAATCAGCACTGCAAAATTATGGAATAATATTGAGACTTTTGAGAGAAAAATATTTGATTTTTCTGATTATCACAACAGGATTGCCGGGGGGGGCGCGGGGGGGGCGGGGGGGGGGCGGCGGGGGC
>MU864386.1:80821-126302 GCA_033296905.1 Podospora australis
CCCGCCCCTAATCACCCAAAAAAAATATTTTATAATTATTATTTATTTTAATAAAAAAAATTTTTTATATTATTTATAAAAAAACTCTTTTCCCCCCCCCCCCCCCCCCCCCCCCCCCCCAAAAAAAAAAAAGCGGTTGAAGAACACCGATGATGTTTTGAGGTGATTGTCATGAAGTTCGACTGCTGCAGAAGGTCAAGGAACACGAGGAGTTGGGGTAATTAACCTCCGAATCTCCATCTTGGCATGCAAGACACAGCGTGGGGATTTATTTCACTGGGGACAGCCAGGGCAGCCGACCCATGATCCCGCTCAATCCATTTCAAAACACGTGCATCAATAATTCACTGCAAGTATTCTTCTGGATCACAATACAACTATTCAACGCTATATCAAAACACTCCTATTCTTTCGTATTTTTGTGGTATTGTTCAAGTTTGGGTGCAGGCGAGAACAACAATTTCTATCAGATAAAATTTCCAATGGCACCATCGCAAAGTGCCCCGCTCTCGTCTTCTATTGGAACGGGCAGAGGTCTCTCAGTCAACAAAGTTCACTCTTACATGAAAGCCACTACTCCACAAATGAGGTCGACATCAAAGTCAAATATGTCTATTAGTACTCGTATGTATTCAGCTTGTGCTTTGGCTAGGTAGCTATCTAGAACTTGATATCTCGTGAGAATCATCCACTTCATCTCATTTCTCCATGGACGAGTCCAGGTCCCTCGTGCCAAGCCGCTGCGGAGACGCCCCACGCGGATGGTTGTGAACCAATCAGGAAACCTAGAGACCGACACCAAGCGCTATGGGCAGGCCTTGAGGGGCGCTCAGTCAGCAGCAAGTCGAGCCCACTGCGGCGATCATTCACCCGCCCGTGGACACCTCCCGCCAATTCCGAACCCCACCTCAAAATTGAGAAGCTGAGCTCCAGGTCAGTTCTCGGCTTCTTCCTCGACAAGCAGAATGACTGCTCGGATTTGTATCGGAATCATTCCCAAGTGTGTTCTTTTCTGGAGGTCTTGACGCCGCCATCGAGAACGGAAACAGGCGATCTCCCTGGAGCTAGGCGTAATAACCCACTAATTTCAATTCAGCGATTGGCAGCAGCAACCCCGCGCGACGGCGCTGGAGCGGGCAGCCCACCACCAAAACACACAACCTAGTCCCGCCGCTTCGTCATTCGGCCTTCATTCGGCCACCTCTCTATCGAAGTACGCCGACTCCAATGTCGGAGACGCACGGCGATAGCCCCAACCTCGAGGACCTCACGCCCGAGGAGGCTAATCGGATTATTCATTCCCACCGAAAGGTGAGGTACGGTGAGTGTTGTTGTTCCCTAATCACGACGAGTTCGAGTTGAGTGCCGGGGCAAGGACGGGAGGAGTGGGACCCCTGACCACATCGTCTTCAATTGGAGATGGTCAGGGGGGGGTTTGTTCCTGTCTCCAACAACCCCCATTGCCCATGCACACATACACATACACATACACATCCATACCCATATCCAACACATTCTCACACTACACATCGCTACTGCATACGTAGTAGTTCATCTTGTTACTCTGTGTCCCAATTCGAACTTGGCTCCCTTGGACACCCTACTTACACGGTACTTACGATAGGTACTGCATGCTGGCCATGCAGGCAAAGAAAGGTCAAATGTGACAACAAGAGCCCTTGCGAGAACTGCGTCAAGAGGGAGCATCCATCGCTCTGCTCTTACAAGCCCAACAAGTCGGCCACGGGGAAGAGCGGGTCGTTTAGTGCCGAGCCATCTCAGGGGAAGAAGCGGGCACGTTCACCTGACGATGTCGAGACTCGCAGCCAGAGCAACGATCCCCGTGAGTCAATAAGCACTTACGGTAGGCGACAATCTTCCTTTTGGATGGTTCCGTTCCTCTGACCAGCCCTGAAGAACCAGAAACAGCAGAGATCACAAGATATGTCGGCCAGAACAGCATACCAGCCCTGCTCAGGGAGCGGACGGCCGCCAACGAACCCCAAGACGTCAACGAGATACGCCAAGACATGCGGTCTCTGCTTGGTCTCGATAACTCTGCGCCTTTCCCGCTCATGTCGTCCCGACACCTCGACAGGCTTACGTTAGACATCTCCACCGAACTACCATCTGATCGGGAAGTCATGAAGTACGCTCTCTGCTCTTTGATTCTGTTATCACGTTGATCCCTGCTCATATTTTCAGACTCTTTAGGACGTACAAGGAAACGCCACAGCCGTTCTGGGGCTTTGTCATCGCCATTGACGATCTCGAGTCCCGGCTGATGGTCTACCTCGAGGACAGGGCAAAGAACGCCAGAGCTCCCACAAAAAACCCAAAACCAGTCTCCGCATCATGGCTGGCCATACTATTTGCCGTTCTCGCCGTCGGCTCACAATACCACGACTCACCATACCATGTCCGCACAAGGGACTCGCAGAAATACATTCAGATATCATTCCACTTTCTTCGGTTGGGGAATTTCCTGCTCCGGTTCGTATCCTGGCCCGCTTAGTAGAATTGACAGTAACTGACCAGTTTCGGCAACAGACCAAACCTGGATTCAATACAAGCGTTGCTTATGACGAGTTTTGTGCTTCTCAATGACATGAAAGCCGAGGCTTCCTGGGCATTGCTCGGTCTCACTTGTCGTCTGGCACAGTCGCTTGGCCTGCACCGAGCACAACAAATCGATGACCGGCAAAATCTAGAAATCGTCAAGAAGGAAAAGTCACGCAGAAAACTATGGTATTTTTACCCACTCTTTGCACGCTTTCAATGTTTCTAACCCTGGCAGGTGGACTTGTCTCTGGCATGATACCCTTACCTCCTTATCTTTTGACCGGTAAGTGAATTATTTCTCTCCCCATATTTCGGGGGCCTGCTTGTCTAACTCTGGAAACAGCTCACCGATCACGAACATCCCCTGTTGCCCGATTCCCATGTCTCCCACAGCCGAGACCGAGGGATGGGCATATCTCGAGGCCATGTATCACCTGTGCAAGATCATCTCGGATCGGCTGAACCCAGACGCTATCGCCAACGCAACGTACGCCCAGATTCTAGACAACTGCAACGCCGTCGAGTACGTGCGCGACAACTGCTATAGCCAGCTCCGCAGCAAAGACGCATGCAAAACGGAGCTTGACTGCCTACAGCACTTTGCCATTCGGCTTCACACTTCATTTGTCATCTCAGTCTGCTGTAGGCCTGCTTTGATGCGGGAAAGCACCCAGCTTAACCCCGAACAGAAAACATTCCTTGCCGACAGGTGTAAGGAAAATCTGACAGAAACAGTGCGAATGTTCCTCGCGATGCATCAGCTCTCGGTAATTCCCACCAGGTCCTGGGCTTTTACATACCACGGCCTCTCGTCTGCCGTCCTTCTCGGCATTCTTGGTGACTCCAAGTTGGATCCAGAAGTCCGTCAGCTACAGGGAGATTTGATCTCGGCCCTCTCAGCAACAGCAGCGAAGGAAGAGACTTCGCCGCAACCCCACATTCAACGATCCGACCATGACATTGAGCTCTCCGGCCCGCTCTCCAGGGCGTTGACAGCCCTCAAAAACATCTACGCCCATGGATCCGTCATCGGCCCAGCCGGACTGAAAGACGGAAACCTTTCCATCCCTGGGTCAGGCACTCGCACCCCTCTTCATCCCATGCAGTCCTCTGGTCTCGTGAATGGCACCTCATCGGCACAGGGATCACAAGATGGCAGTTCCCGTCTGCAGGGCAGTCTCGACCCACATCAGAATGCCGCTCTCGCCATGGCAGAGATGCAGCAACAGAGCGGTGGCTCAGTCGCCGATTTCCAACAAGGGTACAGTGCCGGCCCTTGGCCTCTTCCATCGGAAGGAAGAGCGGAACTGACGGAGCCCAGGATTCCTTTCGTGATGCCGCCACCGCAGCAGCAGCAATCACAACAACAGGTTCCGGAGATGGCAAACTTTGACCCGACCAGCTACATGTCACCGTTGGATCTCTACGATTCGATCTTTTGGGGTATGTATTCATACAAACGAACCAAGCTAGAGTCACGTTGCTAAGATCGTGTGCATACAGAATCACCCGACCCTTTCAATGCTGGGATTGATATGAACTTTGATTTTACAGCGCACCCACCACCGGGACAACCGCCACAGCAGCAATTTTATTTTTAACCACCCGGCGTTGCTCTGATGTAATGGATCATGATGTGTTATGGGAAGAAGCCACGATGTATGTCTGAACTTTTGGATTTGGAAAATTTGGGAATAGGATCTTTTTTGGAATCATATTGTTGAATCGGATGCGCTCTTTCTCAGCGCTGAATGTACGAACTAGCTTTTAGGAAGTATCAAGATGGTTCCTATCTCGGTAAATCATTGTTCTCGGGCCGTCATACCCGGACTCGAGAGATGTAAAGGTTGCAGGTGTGCGTATCTAGCACGTTCTATTGATCAATGGTTGGGCCACATGCGACATTGAGAAGCATTAGCGTCATGTGCGAGTGCTTCGGTTCCAACGAAGTATCATGATTCGCCTGCATGTCGGCGGCGTTGGGGCTGATCTAGATCTTTTCCTGCCGCTTCTCCCCGCTGATATCGTGTTTCTCATTTTATACTTAACTCGAAGTCTGGTCGCACTGCATCTTCTTTCTACTTCCGGTCATACTTCCTGCTTTCCGTCATACAGCAATCTCTATCCAAACAAATCATTCGATCTTTGGTGTTGATACTGGCTCACCAAGCCAAACGCGCTACTACTCACACGGAAAATCTGCAGTGAGATCCCACTTGAGAGTCAAGATGTCTCCCACCGGTACAGATAACGGCAATGTGAACGGTGAAGAGAACCAATACGACAAAATAGCAGATGGCTACCAAACCTTCCGCAAAGTTAACCCGGCCACGTTGATCGAGGAGTCCACCCTCCGCGGCGCTATTACTCCCTTCATCAAGCCCGGCGTCACTCGGGTGCTGGACCTAGCTTGCGGTACCGGGTTTTGGTCCCGTAAAGTCCTGGAATGGGGCGCCGAGTCGGTTGTCGGCGTGGATTTATCCGCTGAGATGGTTTCCATTGCTAGAAAATCTACCTCTTCTGATCAAAACATTGTTTACAGGACGGGAGACGCCAAGACCCTGGGCCTAGTTGACCTATTCGGGGAGCCCGCTCCGGCAGCAGAAGAGGGAGAGTTTGACGTCGTCCTGGCAGTCTGGCTCCTCAACTACGCAGCCACCAAAGAAGAGCAACGCCAAATGTTCCGCACCGTCTCTTCCAACCTCAAAAAAGGGGGGGTAATGGTGGGGATCGCACCGAAACCTACTCCTTTGGGGGAAATCGACGCGTGGGCGGAAAAAGTGAATAGAGAGGGGAAAACAATCTGGGGTGTGACGGCCAACTGCTACGAACGGGCGGATGTGCCAGAAGAGGGGTGGAAATGCGAGATTACGGGGGAAATTGAGGGGGGGAAGACTATCAGTTTCAAGACTTTTATGCTGGGGCAAGAAATTTACGAGGAAGCGGCAAAACTGGGGAGGATGAAGGGACGTTACGAATGGGTGAAGCCTACTATGGTGCCAGAAGGGGGACTGGAAGTTAGGAACAGGGAGTTTTGGACGGAGTACTTTAGGACGGGGCCGCATATGGGGGTTTTGGTTGTACACAAGGACTAGGTGTCACTGTCGCACATGAGGCATATCTATATCTGAATTGACTTTTGACTTTGCTCGTTGAAGGTTGGGAGCAAGTTGAGAGTAGGTAGGAAGAGTTAAAAGCCCAAAAAGCTCCCGATGAAATCCCTCTTGCCGACGGGCACACCCTTGCTGCGGAGGATAGCATACGCCGTGATCAAGTGGAAGGAAAAATTAGGGATGCCCTGGTTCAAGGCGCTTTCCCTTGCTGTGGTCTTGAGGGTGGTGGGACCGAGTGGCCTGTTTTGTCTCATCGTCAGTCACCTACTCCGTCTCTATCACTCTCGAGAGGCAGCGTCGCTTCTGTCTTCTGTCCCCTTGAACGGGCAGACAAGAGGGAGGTGAAGGGGGGAAAAAACGTACAGATCAACCTCAGAATCAGCCAACTCATCAATCTTCCCCTGATCCGCGTCCTGGATTAACTTCCTCGCCTTTTCGACACGGGCATACAAATCCGCAAAAGTCTTCTCATTGTCCTCCCACGGCTGATCCTCCTGCCCTTGGAGGCGATACAACGTCTTGCGCACGGTAGAAGTAGAGTTTTGCACCTGGAACGTCAGGGGCTTCATGTCGTCGATGAGCTTTGCGTCGATAAACTCGGCGGTTGCATCTTTGCCCTGAGAGGCGGCGTGTTCTTCCGCCTTCTGGAGGATGTGCTGCAGGGTGGACAGGCCCTTGGAAAAGTAGTTGATCACAACGGACGAGAGTTGGGTGGCCATTTTTGCTGTAGACTGTTCTTTCTGTGATTCCTAGAGGGAGGTGTTGAGTTGGAAGCAGAAGTAGTAGTGTTTTGTCGATAGTCGATTATGATACCAGGTAATATTCAGTGGCAAGCCAGGAGACGGGACATATGGGGGTTTATATCACGACTCGATTTCTCAGCACAGCTCGGATTCAAGCGCACCGTCAGCAACTAACGATCCGAAGTTACCTTAACTCCTCTATCTCCTTGTTGTCAAATTGCGTGCTTATCTCCTCACTACACTCAATGTTTCCTGTTTGTCCAACTCAGAATAGACTACCAGACAATTGCAACATCATCTACAGAACAGATCTCTTGGCTTGCCGAAGACGGAGAACGGGGATCACAGCATTGTGCCTTGCATGCGTGCCATTCCGCAATGGCGTGATGTGGGGTAATGAGTTTAAATCCACCGACACGGTACCGATGGGATTTACTTGGTGTGCAAATTGGATGGGCGAACAGTAATACGGGTTTGTCAGCACATCATGTTCGTGAGGTGTCGCGAGATCCGGAGCCGGGATGTCGTCATTGTTCAGGCCGGCACACCATCAACGTTGGGAGACGGTTCAAAATGGATTACGAATAACACGGCATAACAGAAACTCGAAACAAAAGTATCCAAAAGTTTAATTACTGTCATTCTCTATCTACAAGCCCCCTTTTGCTTCACCACCAACTTACGCGGGGATGGCAGGTCCCAGGTTGCGGTAAAAGTAGCACCTGTCACCTCTGTACGCCTCCCAAGAGTTGGCATTGGCAACAGTGATGGCATTTCCGACCGTGACACCCACGGCAGGAACACCCGTCGTGTTAAAGTTGGCCAGCTTTGCGTTGTTGGCATCAAAGGTGGGCCAGGCAGAAAGAGGATGAGGGGCCGTGGGAGCAGCCGATCCAGCGCCGTTGGCCTCCACATTGGTGATGGAGGGGTTTCCACTGACGATAAAGTTGCCCCAGGCCTTGCGCCAGGCGGTGGTGAAGTCGCCGGGGAGACGACCAACATCAGGACCGAAGGTGGCCTCAATATCAGCGCCGTGCATGGCAACGGGAACAGAGAACTGGTACAGATACGACGACTTGGTGGAGCTGCCAGAGTAAGCCTCGGCGAGCCAGTAAGCTGGGCAAGCAAAGACAGCTTCGGCGTAGATGTTGTTGCCGCGTTGCTGCTGGCCATTGGCGGTAGGGCCGGTGTTCACAGCGTTGAAGCCACCCGTGTTAAGACCATTTGTCTCGAACATGGGAGCCGCTGGGTTGGTCAGGGCTGAGTTGGGGTTCGCAGCTAGGACGAGGTTGAGCTGAGTGGGGGTCAGGTTGGGGAACTGCTGAGCAAGCCAAACAAGAAGGTCGGCCTGGGTAGTAATGTTCCCGGGAACGAAGAGAGGACCCTCATTGGCATTGAAGCCGACGAGCAGCTTCTTGCCGTTGACGTTCTTGGCAGTGAGTTGTTGGGAAGGCAGATTCTTGATGTACACGCCGTCGGTCACGGGGAAGAAGCCCCAGGTGCCGTACACACCGCTGAGAGTCACGGCAAAGGAAGCGGCTTGGAGATCGGCGCTGCTCTTGCCACGCAGGCAAGACAGGACCGAGCCGCTGGAAGGGCATCCGGCAGCGGCGGAGAAAGCGTAGTACCGGCTGGTGGGGAGAGCGGCGTTGAAGTTTGGCTGGTAAGGAAGATAGGGAGACTGGGCAATCGACTTCTCGAACAGGAGCGAGCCGAGACCGCCGTTGACAGCGATGTCATGGTACATGACGGAGCCGCCACCCGCAGACTGGCCGGCAATGGTGACCTTGGAGGGATCACCACCGAACTGGCAGATGAAGCTCTTGACCCAGGCGATAGCAAGGGCCTGGTCGAGAATACCGGCGTTGACGACACCGCTGTTCTTGACTTCCTGGGAAGCAAGGAAGCCAAAAGCACCAAGGCGGTAGTTCATGGCAACACCAATGAAGCGCTTGCCATTGTCATTGATGAGCTCAGTCAGATCCTGAGCGCCATCACCGAAGCCATAGCCACCGCCGTGAATCCACACCACGACGGGGAGCTTGGTGGCACCGGCAGGGGCGGCAACGTTCAGAAACAGGCAGTCCTCATCACCGGGGAAGGCCATGGCGCCGGGTACTTGCGGCGTGGTCTGGGGGCAGGACGCGCCCAGGGCGTCGGCATCGGTGATGGGCGCCGCCAGGTTGAGGTTCGGGAAGCGAGGAGCTTGCCATCTCAGGTTGCCAACGGGTGCCTGGGCATAACGAATACTGCGCAGTGTGTTAGTCCAAGCTCTAATGTGGCATGGAAACAGAAGAGCACTTACCCCTTCCAGTGATTGAGACCAGTGGCAGCGTCGCTGTAGCCACGGTATTTGGCGTAGCCGGTGTCGACGACGAGGTTGGAATTCTGCCCGCAAGTAAGGGCACGCTTGTCGGGGTGGTCCTCAGCAGTCGCGTTGGCAATCAGCTCGTTGACGAAGATGGTGGCAGCGTCAGCGGAAGATTGGCGGGGGGCATTGCTGGGGAGAGCAGAGGCAAGCGAACCTGCAAGGAGCAGGCCGCTCATCCACGACTTGATGGCCATCTTGTTGATGCTGAACTGGGTGTGAGATGCAGCTCAGAATGTGACAAGGTGAAGCTTGTTGGTTTCTTCTCCTCGAGAGGACGTGGACCATGGTTCCTTAAATGGTCGAGAGGTGAGGCCGTCGTCAACACACCATGGTGGATGCATAGCGGCTTGGAATATAGCGATGCAACGCTACACCAGCTTACCGGCCTCGCTACCTCGTAGCGTACCCCATCCAATTCCAGGCAGTCGTTTTCTGGATTATGGCCGTGGGGTTTTTTTTTCTTCCGGCTTCAGGGAAGACGTGTTCAGCTCGGCTCCATCTTGGAGTCTCCCAAGACCATAGCGACTTTGGTCCAGCGGTCTGGTGTGCCTGCGGAGGACCTGCCAGTGTTTCCGCTACGGGCAGAAGCGGTAGGGTCCGGAGCATTCATCGGCAGTGACTGGCGGTCATCCCACGGACCCCGCAGGACCCCTGATGACATGGTCGGCGAGCGGCGCGTGGTCGTCGGGCTGTTTGGCGGCGAAATGTAGAAGAAGAGTCTGGTCACGGAGGACAACAGCTGGTCGCACATGACACTATGGGGTGACTTTGTTGCCCTCCAGGGTGTTTAGTTCATCTCGGCTCCGCATCTTTCCAATCAACGTGGAAAAACATTCATGAACTGCAAGTACGATTCGCACAGACAGACACGGGACGGTTATGAAAACCCGTCAAACTGGCGCCATTGGACGGCCTGTGATGGCGGCTTGTTGGTGGAGTGGACGAGAGCCCTACAGGGTGATAAGCGGGGACGGGAAAGTCTGGACGGACGGAAGCCGATGGAACGTTTGCTCCAGGGACATGGCTCGGGGACGAGATTGAGGTGCAATCATTTCTGATTTGGTAGTTGAAGTCTAATAAGCTGAGAAAATTTCGAAATAAGGACTAAGGGCCTCATGGATTGCGTTTTCGAAACCAAAACGGGTCTTGGAAGTTGCTGTCCGAAGATTCACAGGAATTGATGAAGACGGGAACTTGGGAAGAAAGGTGAGCCCGTTGAACTGCGCTAACGATGAATTAACAATTCTTCACATTGACGACGCGCTAAAAATCACCCCCAGGCCTTCCCCACACTTGATCAGTCTGATTTAACGCCATCTGGCAGCGCACAGACCTGACAGCCCTCAAGGCAGGGATCGGGAACTTGGTCGATTCCGATTACCTTTTACCTTTTGACTGATGAGACGATACTTTGTTGAGAATGGTAACCTCGGCTTTCTGTTGGATTCATCATTCTTCGCCTCAATTGATTTCCGGTCATTGAGAATCAGAAGAAGAAGAAGAAAAAAAAGGAAACAAGAGCATGAAGGTCCATTAGGTTGGAAGAGAGAATCTTTCCTTTTGGTGCTTCTTACGGCCGAAAGTTTTTAACTTTTTTTCCCCCTTGGCCATCAACCCAACCAAAGCTGATCCCGCAGCGTCCTTCAGGAAATCAGACCATTTAATGCTTCCTAACCGCCTCCGAGTATGCAGCGAGAGACCTCATCATTCAGATCTTCTGGTGGTGGTGGTGGTGGTGGTGGTGTTTCATCATGGATCTCTTCAATGACCGCTGCGAGAGAACATCGGCGATGAATGCACCGACCTTTTTGTCCCGGTACCTGAACACATGGATGCCGAATGACAAGCAAACAGCTGCATCAGCTTCTCCCAAACTCTGATTTCCTGGTTAGGTATTTGAACTTGATTCCCCGCGAACAGACACACACCCACATCACCTGCATGGCCAAGAGGTGTCACCCGCTGTAAGCCATACTCTCAGATCAACGCCTCCCTCGAAAGGACGACCCTAATTACGAACTCGGTAACCTCTTCACCTTGAAGTCAATCCTCCTCCGAGCTTGGACCTTTTCTCTTCTGTTTGACCTCACCTTGTGTCTCGACACTAGAACGCTAGTTCCTAGGAGGCTGGAGCTTAGTTTCCATCTCCACGATGGGTGATAGGACAGTTCACTCTCCCCTCCTTAAACTCTGCGGCCACTAAGCACATTAGTCTGTGCTCTTTGACATCCTGGATGAGGGGAAATCATCATACCTATTATGTATGGGAATCTGACAGAACGGTCGAGATCTTGGAGGCCATTGCGATGGGGATACTCGTTTTCGTACAGTTTTGTTCGGAGATGGAATAAGTATTCGCATCATTCCCTAGAAGAGAGCCAAGTGGTTCTGTCATGGTGTTTTACTCTCTTTTTTTCTTTCTGTCACCTCCCGGCTTGTTTATTAGAACAGGTCCCACCACCGGAGAGCTTCGCTACCAGCTGCCGCTTCCACACCGCATAAGATGTCTTCAACAAGCGATGCTCCACCGTTGCCCCCTGGCGCACTGGATGACAGGTCCGGTACCGTCATTGGGGTGGTCATATTTTGTCTGTTATGGTCCACCGCCATGGTTGGACTGCGGCTCTGGTCCAGGGGAAGAATCATCAAGCAGCTTGGTATCGACGACTACGCTTGCATTGCTGGCTTGGTACGTCTTGACTGTGGAGTCTCTTACTCAACTACCGTCTTCCCCTCCCCAACGCTCGCTGGCAAGACCAAGATCAGGCATCAGCATATTGTGCATTTGTCTTTGTTCCACGACTAGCACTGGCGCCACAGGAGCGTAGGGATGCTAACACGATGTTGAAAACAGCTGGTGACATACGGCTCAGGAATAGCCATTGCCCACATGACGACCTTTGGCCTGGGCAAACACATCGATGTCATGAACCCTGTCAACATTCCCCTGTACCTCCGTGTAAGTCTTCCATCATTGCCCACCTATTCTGACTAATGCTGACCCAAACAGGACTTTTACGTCTCCATAGTGATGTACTGCGCAGCCCTGCTCGCCATCAAACTCACATTTCTGTTCCAGTACTACCGAGTACTGGCCGTGCAGCAGATGCGTGTGGTATACCTCGTCGCCATCTTCATCGTTGGCGGCTGGGGTCTATCACAACTCCTCGTGGGCATCTTCATCTGCACCCCCATCGACAAGTTTTGGTACGGCGATGCCTTGCCAGGGAGCTGCATTCCCAACATCCCGCAGTGGTATATCAATGCCGCGGGGAACATCATCACGGACTTGGCGGTGTTTGCTCTGCCGCTGCCAGCGCTGTGGAGGCTGACGATGCCAAAGCCGCAGAAGATTGTGTTGATCTTTATCTTCAGTCTGGGTTTCTTGTAAGCTTCACCCTTTCCCCGCTCTCTTCGAGTTAATAAAGCTGACAAGAGGAACAGCACTGTCATCATTTCCGTCATCCGCATCCGCTATCTCCACCTGTTCGAGGACTTCCCCTGGGAGAACGTTGACTCGTCCCTGTGGTCCGTGGGAGAGCTCACGTCTGCCATCACCTGCGCCTGTTTGGCGACCATGAAGCCGCTGATTGTCAAGTACTTCCCCTCATTGGGGACCAATGTCTTCAGATCCCCTGAGTACGGGACTGGAAGAAGCCGAAGCCGGACCAAGGATCTCGAGTTTTCAACTGTCCATGGACGTCACGGTAAAAGTGGTTCCAGGAGTGAGCACAAAGCTCCAGGGCATGTTGAGATGGCTTCCGGTCAGGGGAGTGAAGTTGAGCTGCCGAAAAGCGGCTTGAAAGAGAACCCTTTTGAGATGCACGTTGTGCACAAGCAGAGTATCGACGATAGAAGTTGGTTGAGCACGGCAACTTGATGGCGATACCTGTCCAACGGAAGAGAAGAGAACGGAGACGACTGTTTTTCTTGATGATTGATCGCAACGATTATTGTATTTATTTTATGACATATACCCCCCCGGCTTGTGCCTTTTCTTTTAATTCTCTATTTAACCTGTATCAATAGTTCCAGTCTGGAAATCAACAAACTCCCAACCTCATCCTCCTTCGACTGTGAACCCACCTCCCCAGTCCTCATTTATTCTTCTAATTCCTGGTAAAAGGACACATCCCAACCTGCACCTTTTGCTCCAGCTCCTTGATATAATATCTCGCCAGCATATGCGTCTCGCTCATCTCCTTGAGCACTTTAATCGAATCATGCAACCCCTCCCACGCCTCCCTCGCCTGTCTTTCTTCCTCCTTTGGAATTTCCCGCTGCATAAACAGCGTGAATTTCGCCGAAGCAGTGTAAATCACCTGCGGCAGAAAAACATGCGCCTTTGAATACCCCAAATGTCCCTGTTCCTGAGCAATCCGCAACATTTCCCCGGCGGAAATAATTCCCTCTTCGTCTGCTCCCCAGCGCATGCTGCCCCCCGGAGTTTTTTCCTTTAACGGGTCCTCCAGGGCGACATACCCTAGGTACATCTCTGTCGCTTTTCCAAGCAAATGGCAGAATGTCAACAGCGGGTCTTCCGGTGTAGGTGGGAAGTTTTTCTCCAGATTCGCCATGCGTTTTCCTAGCAAAGAGCGGAGGTAGGCCTGGGTAGAAGCGAACTGCTGCGCTGCCTGAGCGGTTGCTCCCCCGTATAAAACTTCTACTGCGGCAATCTGTTTGTGGAAGTGGGCACGCCCAGAGATGGTCAAGATGACGATGGACTCGGTCATGGCGTTCAGCCCTCCACTTGGAAAAGCAGAAAGAGACTCGGTGGCAGTCATGGCTTCTGACAGAAAGGTTTGTTGAGGGATGACTCCCCTGGCGAAGTCAGATTCAGGGCAAGGGAGGCGGTTCATGACTGTAAACTCGGACAAAGTGGTCGAAGTATTATGGCACACGGAGAGTAACCGGTCGAGACAGTAGGCCATCCAGAAGACTCGGCGTTTTTCTTCTCGTTGAATTTCGGAGAGGAGTTCGGTAGGGTACATATTCTGAATGGCAGAGGGAGCGTCGACGGCGTGAACCATCATCAGGTGGACCATTCGAAAGGCTCGACCAGCGGAAAGCCAAGCTTGCCGGTACGTCGAGGCGGCGAATTCGTAGAACGCCAAAAGAACCCAGGATTGGACGTGCTCGATCTTGCAGGTGTTTAGGTCGTCACTCAAAAGATCGAGGTCTTCGATTTTGGCACGGGCCTTGCGGTGGAGGGATTCCTGGAGAGAACGCGGGGCAAAAGGAGAATAAACGGCTGCGAGGGAGAAGATGCAGTATTGCAGACACTGGCGGTAGTCGTCTAGTGGTTCTGACGAGGATAACCAGGCGATGGCGGCGGCTTTGTGCAGCAGGGGAATGGTGGGGTGCACGCGGTCGAAGAAGATGTGGATTAAATCGGCTTTCACCAGGTCGGTGAGCAGGGTGCTGCTGGCGTCGTCACCGCTGCTGCCGTTCGCGCTTCCGGGGGCGAGGGAGCTACTGGTTGCGTGGAGGAGGGTTGGGAGAAAGGGGAGGGAGACGGAGTTTCCTGGTCCTCGGCCACTGGCGACGGTGGGAGTGGCGGTTGTGCCGGAGAGGTGCTCGAGGTCTTCCCATGTTGGAGATGGGTCTTCTTCTGGGAAGTGGTCGTCGGAGTTGCGGTGGACGGCTTGTTGTTCAAGTGCGGCTATGAGGGTCTGTTAGCAAGTTGCTCGGTGGTATAGGGGGTGAACAGAAACAGAAGTGCACATACCGACGCGACTACGCAATGATACCACAGTAGCTCCGTTTTCTTTGGGCTTTCGGGGCGCTCTTTTGTCAATATATTTGCATGCTATTTCGGTGCCGATACAGTTTACACATGCTGGTCGCTGTCTGTCGCACCGGAGTTTTCTCTTGCGACATTCTTTCCCTCAATGTCAGTTTTTTGCTCGTCTTTTAATTCAAAGGGTGAGGCGGTATTTACTGACCTTCACATGCGAACCCTGGTTGTTGCCGGGAAATACGGCGACTCCCTGTAGTAGACATTGGACTATCGTCAGATGTGTATCTAACACAGGGTCCCTACAGATTTGATGCAAAAGTGAAAGTCCGAAGTCCCTTGCGCTTGTGAATTGAGGGGGTCTTTCTAGAGGCGGAACTGGCCGCGGTATGATCGGCAGGGGAAGCCCAGAAAACGAATACGATTCTTACTACTAACTGTCGAAAGTTGGGACCAACAGAGGCTACTATAAGGTGGTATTATTCCTCCCCTTCCAGGTTGTTAACCTCAGCACTAATAGCCAACGAACCTGACGCCAAGCATGCTAAGCCCCTGGGCATGACACTACCTACCTGAGGTAGGTCTTGATCTGGTTGATCGTTGAAGCTTGAAACTGAGAAGCTGTTTCAGGACCCTGCCATTTTGATAGAACATACCTTCATGACAATAACTGTTAATACTAGGTCTAGTGAATGCCCGGGTCAGGAAACCCAAGTTCGGTAGAATCTTCAAAATTGTTGTGGTATTATTGGGGTCACAACTGCTGCCTTGCGTCCTCTTTTCCATGCGACCATATTTCCACTTCTCTAACGTTATGACTTTACTTGTCAAAGTTTATTGGTTCTATCATTCTACGTGTAAATGCTTTGAGCTGACCGTAAGATCACCAATGATAACCAACAGTGACTGCCACTGAAGAAGCCAGGACGTCAGAGAGACATCATTTCAGTTGACGATACGCAACATGTGAAGCACAAGACCTTCTTCCGCTTGGTTACCTTATGAGGTATGTTTGTTCGCAGGACATGTGCTCCGATGCTGTTGAAAACAGCAACAACACGTCTACAACCCACTATCACTCACTGGGCATAGCAGGTAAGTAGGAAAGACTCGGGGGCACAGCAGATGATCCACTGTTTAGAGGTATTGTTTTCAGGCTTTGAGTGCTGTTGTAGTAACTCTCACACACACGTGCTTAGAGAACTTTTGTTACTCAGTCTGTTGCTGCTCTTGGCTGAGTCTGGTCAATACACTGGAGGACTTGCTTGCGTGGTCTCGAGGGCACCGTGGCATTCAGACATGGCACCTTCTCCACTTACCAGTAGACGCTGACTTCAAGTTCACTGCTGATCACCCCACTTACACCAACAGATGTATGTTTTACTGACTTACCCCTACTTTAGTGCTCCGGTCGCACCCTGAACCGCGCAAACACCGACTCTGCTGTCAACGCGCTTCAGACCTAAGGTACTGCGGCAGCGGAAGAGGCTTGCCCAACAGAAAGTATGGCTACGTCTCCGGTGATGCGTTTGCCTCTGTCTGCGACTACTACGGTGGCCCATGGTGCTACCGTGACGAGAACAGAGCTGCGAACTCCAAGATCACGGAGTGGTGCGGATCTTACAAGAGTGGATGGTACGTCTTTGTCTTTTTCCTTTTTCTCTCCAGAGGCGACACAGATAGACTAACGATTGTTGCAGGGGTCTCTGGAGGACCTCTAATGGTAGGACCAGGAGCTATGGCTATGACCACACTGCCGCCAGCTGGTGCTCTAACTTGTGAAGTGATCGTGGGCTACGACCGACTTGAGTCTGGCCAGAACGACGACATCATCGTCATTTGTATCTTTCTTTTGGAAGTCTTTTATGAGGTTTCATACTATTGGGGTTGTTGGGTTTTGGGATGTCTCTTTGTGTCAATGTTGCGCAACAACCAGGCTCGTTTCTCAGGGCTTGATCACCCCGTGGGATTTGGCAGCGGAAAAGCAGATAGGTAGATACTTATATTGAACTATCACTTACTACCGTTTGTCTTCTTGTCCAAGATCATCTTCGCTGATCTACAGAAGACGTGTTTGCAAATCAGGCCCCTGAACCCTGAGCCCCTGAATGTAAAATACAAACAAACAGACGCGATGTCCAAAAATCTTGACCCGGAGGGATATCGCGCGGACTTGGATTCATTTCCGCAAAAGGATCCGCGCTATTGTTTTTGTTGTGGAGACGGCATCATGCATTCGCATTCGCATTGGCGATACCACCTTTCCCAGGGGTGTCCCTGGGGGCTTGCTGTCACAGAGAGTCCAGACCTCCAGAGACCTTTATGTGTGGTCAGAATGCACTCGAAGTCCTTCTCTCGGTGCTTCAACTGATTGATATCAGGAAAACCGATCAGGAGTGAGAAAGGGTTGTAGAGGATTGACCAGACCAGACAGCCATTCCCAGACTTCACACCCACGACACCCAATCGTATTCGTAATAAGGGGGCGGTTGGAACGATCTGAACCAGCGATCACGACTCCACTTTATTTCCAGTGCCATGGTAAATCTCAAATTGGAAACAATTCCATGTTGTTGTTCAGCTGAATGAACTGTCGAAATGCGTGTTTGTGGAGCTGTCGATCTGCAAATAAAATGGAAGTGACTCTCTCCTCGTTTGTCGCGCACGCGTGGGAAGTGTTTCTTCTCCTTTCCCTCGACTCCAGCATCATCAATGTCAACCATGACTTCGACTCGCTGGCCCGGCCTTTCTCAGGCGACATCATCTCTTCTCTATCTTCTAAGTTTTTCGTCCCTCACTCAAGCCGTTTCCATCCCCACGCAGTCCAGCTCCGTCAATCTCGGCGACTACAAGTACCAGGGATGCTACACCGACAACCGCGATGCCCACACCCTCACGGGCAAGAGGCACTTCGATGATGCCATGACCTTGAAGAAGTGCGCCACTGCCTGCAGTGCGTACCAGTGGTTTGGCGTAACGTTCGGGTCGCAGTGCTTCTGCGGAACTTCTCTGGCCGAGGTGGCTGAGAAACGTCCAGAGGAAGAATGCGGCATGGTCTGCGGAGGAAGCCGGTGCCAAAAGTGCGGCGATGCGGACCGCATCAATGTCTACTGGACCGGCAAGGAGACGACGGCCGTTGAGCCTCCGACTGTAGGCAGTTTTGAGTACAAGTCTTGCTGGACGGATAACCGGGACGATCGGTCGTTGAAGGGGGGCAAGCACCAAAGACCCGATCTTACGGTGGAGGCTTGCGCTGAGATCTGCGAGGGATACACATACTTCGGTCTGGAGTCGACCAGCGAGTGCATGTGCGGGAATGAGCTGGGAGGAGAGGCTGCACCTGAGGAAGAGTGCAGCGAGCTGTGCCCTGGTAACCCTGAGCAGTGGTGTGGTGGTGCCGACCGGCTGAACGTCTACCAAGTGAAGTCGTCCATGACGTCTGAGTCCATCCCTGAGTCTACGACCAGCTCCGAGTCATCGACTTCTACCGAGTCCATTGCAGAATCCACCACCACCACCACCGAGGCCGAGTCGACAACCACTTCTGAGTCCGTTCCCGAGTCTACCACCACCGCTGACGAGTCGACCACGGCTCCTGAGTCTGAGACCATCACCTCTACTGAGATCGAATCAACCACATCCGAGGCCGAGTCTAGCACCACGCCCGAGCCCGAAACAACATCCACCTCCGAAGCCGAGTCCACAACCATAACCCTCCCACCCGACGAGACCGAGACCACTTCCTCCGAAGAGATCATCACCCCGACCCCGACCCCGACCTCCACCTCCTCCGAAGTCATCACAACATCCAACTGCACCCCAACCACCACCATCCTCGCCGACCCCGCAACCTGCTGGGCCGCCATCCCCACCCCCTGCTCGACCCTCAACCGCACCCCTGCCATCCCCTACCCCGCGAACACAGCCTTTGCCTCCCAATGTCGCAACGCTTTCCTCGTAGGCGGTAGCCCCGTCCCCGCTGTAGCCGGTTGCTTCGAGAACATCGGCCGCCCGCAGTTCGTCGCCACCTCTGCCTATTCCTGCGTCGCCGCCGCCGACGTCCTCTGCAGAACCGGCACCGTAGCCGTCTGTGATGGCGCCACTGCTACCCCAACCGATGGCTCTTCTGGCCCAGTCTCCACCAACGCCCTTGATCCCGACGGTGGTTTCGAGCGCGGCACCCTCTGGACGGGCACCCGCACCGATAGCGGCAATGACGATATCATCAGGGTCTCCGTCTCCTCGGAACAAGTCCATTCAGGCAACCACGCCATGAAGGTAGAGTTTTCAGGAGCCAACGCCGGGTCGAGGGGTTGGACGCAGCCTATTTCAGGGTTGGCGCCGGGGGTGGAGTATGAGTACAGCATGTGGTTCTGGACGGAGAATACGTCTGCCAATACTGTGATTCGGTTGCAGTTTAATGGTGGCGGGGTGACGTTTTTGGCGGATGCTTCCACGATGCAGTTGGGACGGGCAGGGCAGTGGACAAGGTATTCGTACAGGTTTACTACCGTGACGACGTTTGGGTCGGTTTACTTTTCAGTGTATGGGAACCGGGGCGCGGCGAATGTTTTTTATGTGGATGACATGAGTATTGCGAGGGTGTAGATTCCCAGACAGAGATAACTGAAGGAAGAAAGAAGTGTTGGTTTGTCTTGTCGATTGTTGTGAAGGGCTCAGGGGTTCAGGGGCAACAAACAACAAGAAATTTTGATCAAGCAGAGAACACCAACTTCCTCCTCCCTTTCCCCTTCTCGTCCATAATCTTCCGTCCCCTCGCAAACCGCTTTTCCAAACTCTTGGTGTACCACACCCACAACCACATGAACAGCAACGTCAATGCGGACGAAACGCCAAACATGATCCACCCCGAGGGATCCATCTGGATACTCCTTGACTCTCCTCCTGTATCAGAACTGTAGAAAAACTCTGATCCACAGATCGTCGCAACCGTAGTAACTGGCAGAAAAATCAGAGTGATGAGCGCAATGGCTTTGACTGACGAGCTATCCCTCATAAGCATGGCATTATCTTGCTGAGATATGTGGTTGAAGAACTGTTTGCCCTCAACGTCAGCAGTGGCCCAGGAGAAGAGACAGAAAGGGGTACAATACCAGCGTAGTCAAATTATTTATCCGCTTCTCAAAAGTAGCCGCCCTCTCCCCCGTGCTCTGCACCAGTCGTCGTCTATACCGAAACGCTTCCTGCGTCTGCTTATACAGCAGCAACGAATCGTGATCCTCGGGACAGAGGGAATGATTCTTATGGTGCTCAACCACTGCATCCAACGTCGCCAACAAGCCCTGAGACCCCTCTCTAAGCATAATGATATAATCCGCCAGCAAATGCAGGGCAGAAAAGTCAATCTCAGCCAAAGACTTGGTTGGGTTTGCCGTAAGATACCCAAAGTGCTCTTGCTCGACCTGGAAAATTCTCCGGAGTTCCCAGATGGTGGTGTCCAGCTGCATGGACAAGTCGTAGAGCACAATTTCGAGGAGGATGTAAGGGTTCTTGAGGATGTCGGCACAGTTGGTGCGTAAGGCGAGGTTGCACAGGTCGTCGGTGAGGAAAGGGGAGGGGTTGAAGCAGATTAGGGTGATTTCTGCGTTGTCGGTGCCGTGGTTGTGGACGTCCAGGAAGAAGGACCTCTTGGTCCATTTTGGGAGAGAGGGTTCCTCGCTTTCATGGGAGTATATGCCGGATTTGCGGCTGTAATCGGGGTTGTATGGAATCCTGGGCTCGAGCTCAATGCTTTCTTTTTGAGTTCCAGTGGGGGTTCTGTTTTGGCGTTGGAAGGCGTTGGTGAGACGGCGGCGGAGGGAGGTGTTGGCGGGATCAGAGCTGTCAAGAGGTCGAGGGTCGCTTTTCTCGATGTCTTTGAGAAGAAAGTGGATCCAGGTGCCTAGGTATGGAAAGAATAAGACAAGAAAAGGTTTGTCGGTTGGTGGTTGCGGGACTTACAGAAAGTGGTTGTTTCCTGCGGCAGGTATCCGAAGGAGTTCATAACACTCTGGGTGCGTTCATCTAGGAACGCTCCAGGGATGTCGTATCGCCGAAGCAGAGCCTCAAACCCAGCAAATTCCTCTGGGTCAGACGTGTCCAGGGGTGCAATGCTACCTTGGTGTTAGGGGGCGAACAAAACAATGGAAAGGGGGTGTGTGGGTAAACACAGACAGGATGTTGAGGCGACTGGATTGGAAGCTTGCAATCTGTGACGCCCGGGTAAATTCTGTTTTCGAGATTGTGTTGTTATCGGCTAGTTGTGGTCAGTTATGGTGGCTCGAGATCTATCATCGGGAAAACGAGTCCAAGGTCCTGAGACTTACGACCTGACCATTGAAGGAGAGTGCACTCGTAGTAGTCTCCCTCGGGAGGCTTTTCCCTCTGAAACCGTTCGAGGTAGAGCTTTTTGTCCAAAAATAGGGACATTATTGCGACACGTTGCTGATAAATTGAACAAATCTATCATCGAGATCGTGGGTGCTGAAGAAATCTCGCCCGGTGTCAACACCACCATCAGGTTCGGGAACTTCCGCTTCATTTCTTGCGCACATGTCAATGGCGTAGGTCACTCGCGAGGCATTCTTGGGTTACATTTGCGGCAGAAAGTCAGCTTCGCCACACGAGGCTTTGGGCCAAAGCGGGAAGGAAATATGCCGTGTCACATTGGTGTGGTGTCACTGCAGCTTTGGTTTTCAGGTATACAACATACGTCGGTGTGTGCTTATAACCATGTTCGGAAGGTGATAACTGTGACGACCTGAAATGAAGGAATTCCGGCGGCATGGATGGGGGGGAAAAGCTTCATCTGGATAAACTTGTGGGACCTTCCAAGCCTCCAATTCCATCCCTCCATCACAGAGCAGGCCGCCAATAAAACTGGCAACTTGACGCTGCACAAGGGTCTTGGGCGCATACGCCCAATTTACCGGGAATGCAAGGTTTCGGTGAATGCTGCCACAGAAAAGCAACGAGGCGTAATCAGAGTGCTGATATTTCAACGGTAGATTCAGGGGGTGGAAAGGGGGGAGGGTGGTACACAAACAGAAGGGAGAATAACGGAAGAAATATTGACAGAGGTAGCAGCAAAGTGGTATTCTGGGCATGATAAGGTATAAGAGCAGGTGAATCAACGTTACAGTCTTTTTGGCCTGTTTCTTCGTCTGCGTCGAGGATCAATCTTTCACAACCTCTGGACACAAACCAGATACTTGGGCCTGATCTGAACTTTCGATACCACTATCATACCCCTTAGGCATGGTAAGGACCATATGATCTAGGTTATCTTTCCAAGGGGGATGCAAACTGATTGTGGTTCAACAGGCTCCTGGATGGCCAGCGCATGACGACCTCCACGGCCAGACAACCAAGACAAGAGGAAAGTCCAAGTTCTCCAAGAGGAAGACGTCAACTACACCTGCTTCCTCTTCCACAACTTCCACTGCTGGCACATACCAAGGGGTCACCCAACAGCAACTGGCCAGTCAACAATTCATCCAGCAACCGTACATCCAACCACCCCCTCAAGCATACAACACTCAGGCGTATAACAACCAAACGTACAACGCCCAGGCCTACACCCCCCAGACAAACTACAACAATCAGTAACCATGTCCACCTCCTCCACCCCCCCAACCCACATCTACGACCAATCCCCCATCTACACCTCGTGCGACGTCTTTGCCCGCCCCTACCGAGGCACCTACTCCGACCGCACCATCTCGTGCAACACAGGCAAGTTCATCAAGTTCAAAGCCCAAGCAACCGAAGATGTCCGCAACGATCCCCAAGGCGGCGCCACGTGGAAGCGCCGAAAAATCAAGTCCATCGGCCCCCGACCCCTTAAAGTTTCGAACTGGGTCCTCAAACACATGGGCGACGACATCAACAGACCTTTCTCCGAGCAAAACTGGGAAGACATCGCCGTGGCTATTGGCAAGTCCATTGCTGTGTCCCCTCTCACCCTCTTTCTGGTTCGTGTTTTTTGTCTCCCCCCCTTTTGTCTTCACCTGATACCAATGATGGAGTGAGTGTAGAACATAGCCGTCAAACCAGTCGGAGGCGACATCCGCAACTGGTGGAAATACGACCCTGTCCCCTACCGCTACTTTGGCCGGGCCAAAACTTCGCGCAACCCCAAGGACGACTTGATCTACCTCGACAATCCCCCCGACCCCAACACCCACGGCCACGAAGCCAGAGAGATTCAACTGCAATCCACCGCCATGTCGTCCGAACGCCCAGCCTTCCCCGCCACCGCCACAGCGGAAAAGACCCCCCGCTCTGCCGCTGAAAGAACAGAACGCACCCTCCTCCCCCGCAAGCTCTGCTGGCTAGACACCCCTCCCTTAATCACCGAGCCAGACGAAGACGGGGTGCAGTACAAAGAGTACCTCTCCACGGACGTCGCCTCCTGGATGAGAGACCATAAGGCGCCATGTCCAGAGTACCTCTTCGTCGCCTGGCGCCGTGCGCAGTTCGACGAGGACTCGTACGAAGGCACGGAGAAACTCCACGAGATGGCTCGCCAAGCTACGCGGGAAGCAGGGTTAGACTGCTACTGGATCAGCGAGAACTGCCTCGGGAGTAAAGGCGACCCTAAAAAGCGGACGTATTTGGATGTCTGGAGGATGTCCGACGTCGTCCGCGGGGCGAGCAGTATGGTTATTGCCCTGGGGAACCTCCCTGACGAGTCTAAGTACCTCTCCCGCGAGGAACTGCTCTACAACTTCTTGTCGTCGTGGTCACAGTCTATCTGGACATTCCCCGAGCTGTTACTGTCAAAAGGTTCTTCAATCACTTGTTATCTGGTGGAAGAGACCGACCCTTCTGAAAAGTCCGCGGACCTGGACGACCTTTACGAGGGAGCCACCTCATTTTTCAGGAAGGAAGTCATTCCCAAGAACCAGTTCGCCGCTCGTGTCCTGGAAACCTCCAAGGATCGGTACCAAGTCCGTCGTCTCATTGATCACTACGCCGGCAATCTGAAACTGAGTGATCTGGAACTAACCACCGTCGCGTTGGAATGTTTCTCCTCGAGGGAGGCAGGGCAGCAGTTTTTGCCGGGGGATTACTCCTACGCTTTGATGGGTTTGCTCGGCCGTCGTCCCAAGATCCATCCCAGTGATTCTGCGTTTTTGGCATTCGCCCGGTTGTCTTTGGAGAACTACAACAATCGCTTATTTGAACGAATCATTTGTCTGTTGCAAGACCCAGGACAAAAGTGGTACGACACGGCCGACGCTTATGGGGCACGGCTGTGGGATATCGAGCCTTCGGTTCAAGTGGCGGGGATTGGTGTGTACAATGAGCAAGAGGCGCGGGAGGATGTGAATGAGTATGAGTTTGAAGAAGAGTTCTTTTTGTCTGACACCAATAAGGGTGAGCAGTCCTGGAGGGAGAAGCCGCTGCCCAAGCGGTCAACCAGTTCTTTAGGGCGACTCCCTTCTGTCAAAAGGCAGTTTTCGGGACAGACATACGGGTCAAGCTATGTCCCCGGTCAACACAACGCGGGCATGCCGTCTCAGGGGTCGTTTCACAGCCAGGCGCCTATCTACCAGCCACCTCAACAGCAGGCTCAGTACCAACTCCATCCCGCGTGCGGGCAGCAACAGCAACCGCAGGATCCGTTCGGGATGTCCTCGACCAAGTCAGAGCACACAGCCTACCACGCCCATCATGAACCGCCTGTTGAGAAGAAAGAGCACGCCCACAACACCCTCACCGAAACCGACGTGGTGATCCTCGACGGCTGCCACGCGGCTACCATCCACTGGTACGTCTCTTACCTCCCCCTTCCTCCACCTCACTGCCTGACCCTGACTGACGATGTGATTCCACAGGGACAAATTCCACCGCGTAGCCTACGCCTCCTACCCCTCCTTCCTCCGCACCCTCACCAAATGGTTGTTGAGGCTCAACATCATCTTCCTCATCCTGGGTGCCGCCCTCGCCTCCCTCATCTGGCTCCCCGGTGCCGTCCCCATCGGCGCCATCTTCCTCATCCACTTCTTCATCATCCAATTCTCCTCCCCGTTCCTCGTCCGCCGCATCTATGGCGGCAAGTTCTGGGTTACCCAGCCCTGGTTCTTTGGATTCGAGGGGTACCTCCCCATCCAAGAGATCGAGTCCAAGATCTGGGGCGCTAATCTCGGCCGTCTATCATGGAGTTTCTATGCGAGTTCCCCGCTGGCGGTGCACAGGTTGGATGCTGACGGGAGGTATATTGTCCCCGAAGATCCCACCAAAGTGCCGGAGACGGCGGAGTTGGTGAGGAAGGCGAGGCAGGCAAAGCCGGGGGATATGAGGGTTTTCACGCTCGTGGACACGTATAGTATGACCGTGACACTGTTTGAGGCGAGAAGACCGCCAGAGGCGTTGCTGATTTGTGGAAGTGAGGGGGGCATGCAGAGGGCGCTGGGGTGCTCGTTTGAGTGGACCACGCAGACGTTTTTCAAGGAGACCGTTCTGAGATTGGAGACGAGGGTTTTGGATAAGATGGACCGGATTCGAAGGGTGAGGCTGGGGATTCGGAGGACGGAGAAGGGGGCTGTGAGTGTTAGGGGGCAGTACTGAGTTTCGTTTGTGAGTTATGATATGACCGGACATCCCGGATAATGTGTGGAGGAAGGCTTCGTGTTTTGGGTGGAACGAAGTTTCACGTCTGTTCTTGTGTGGAACATTTTACACGTTGTAATTCCCCCTTTGATAGTAGTTGCGTTCGGATGATATCACGACTTCGTTCCTCTGAAAAGTTTGTTCGTGAGACTCTGACTGCGTGAGTGTCCCGTGTTCTAGAGAATCGTTCGCCCAGGTAGTCTGGAAGGGTGCTGTCGAATGCGTTGAATCCAGTGCCGCGTTGCTGTTCTTGGTTTCAACATTTCGCGGCCAGGTGGCGTATCTGTTGTCCGTACTTTTATTCCTACTCGTCGCATGTAGGTCGCGGAACAAGGTGCGTAGCACAGGTATCGAGGCTGCCATGATAGTCACTGCCCCTTCGGCGGTACCCCTATATTGTGTAAGCAAGTATCAACGTTCAGAGAGGGCTTCGTTTTCATACCACGTTATCAGTGGCGCGGACTTGTCTAAACTTCTGGTCAGTTTGTGTAGCACAAAAGCCCCAAGGGGAGTCTTACAACTGAAATCAGGGGATGCGAGCGTCGGGATGGTGATTGTCTTGACGATAGCTGTGGCCCCGGCACTACAAGTCTCATGTAAGTACATGTACCAGTCCGTATGTCTCTGACAACACACTTACAAAACACCCAAGCTCATGGCCAATGCGACGCCAACCTTTTCTCGAAGGTTCATATGCAGCTTCCATACGATCTTCCACCCCAAAAGGGCGAGAACAAAGTCCATTAGACCAGAGTAGCCTGACAGTGAATCAGTTGAACCGTTATCAGAAAAACCGATCTCGGGACGCCTCACCGGCAGCAAACATGCCGTACATGGGATAGATCTCCGACGCCCAGCACGTCCCAGCAGCATGATAGTTCCAGATCTTCGATACGGGGGAGCACCGAATCCACATGAACAACGCATTCAGTCCCATGAAGATGTTAATCGTCACAATGATGAACCACAGTAGGAACCTCACGCGGCCGCATAGCATCAGACGTAAGAGGGTGATAGCAAACGAGGTCTTACTCCAAACTGCTGCGAGGATGGAAAGTGTGCCGGTGATGTTTCCGATGAATGTCACGGTGGACAGATTTTCTCTAGGGATGTATTGGACGTGTTTGCCCGTACCTTTGGATACACTGACGGTGAGAGTGCAGTTGCTTGCGAGGAGGGTTACCTGTGGGTAGAGAATTAAACCAAGTCCTCTGCACTGGGCTTGGAAAACTCGGTGTTTATTCCTAATGGACTTACCCAAGACAGGATCAAGATGTGATCATCCCACCACAACGAACGCTTGGTTTTCAGTTTGCAGTAAAGCCGAACGGCGAGAAAGACACCCGAAGCAGAAGTGAGTGCCCATGTTGTCGCGAGTATCTCTGTGCCTCGATCATCGTCCATAACGTCTTATATACCTAGGTGTTGAAAATGAAAATAACCATCTCCCAAACAGATGGCTCAGGAAGAGAAAGGGAACCCACGGACAGCCCCCACAGGGCTGGTGGCATGCACCTTATACACCCTCCTTATCCACAATGTCAAGCTTCCCCAGGTTCTTGGGCCTGACGGATTCCGGGGAGGGGGTGTCTCGGTGGTGCAAAAACATCTATTTGCACATGCGGTCCCGCACCGTAACGAGGCGAGAACGAAGCCAAATCCGGCAGTTGAGACGTGGGGGTGAATCCTTCTTCCTGCTGCGCAGAGAGCCATCACACCGGTGCAAGCACCACTGGTCCTCCGGGTCTGTGGTCCCCGGAACTAACTGCGGCACGTACACCAGGGCCAGGAATCCTTCGAGATAAAGGTCGAAAAAGGCCAGGACCGAGCGCAGGCTACTGCATCCGCCAGTGGCTCAGTTCACTTGGCCATGGTTGATGGTACACGTGTAGTGCTGGATAGGAACTCAACCGCCGTTGTGCATAGTCCCGGAAGATATACGTTGTTGGACGTATGTATCAGGCCTGCTTCGTGGACTATTGTCGCCTGACATATTCCGGATGTCGTTCGGGGATTGAAGGTGAATGCTTTCAGGCTGGATGAAGGACTGCGCTGACACAAGCTTTACCAGACGGCTGCAAGATCTTGCGAGCACTTCCACTGCATCACAGTCCACCAAACCCCGAAATTGATGACTGCCCGTGTCACCCTTGTGTCGATACCGCCCAGAAGGTACGATCATAATTCACCTGAACATCAACGAGCTCGTCGCGTTAAGCTTTAACTGTCAAATTGGTGATGCCCTCCATCCCCCAAAACAGCAAGGATCAGCGCCGTTTCAGGAACACTTCCAGGGGGGTGCGCGCTGTTGACTCCGGCGATGCGTGATTGGTTGCTCTTTGCAGCGTCACAATGTCACCGTCACGGTATAAAAACAGTCAGTTAAGAACAGGGGCCTCAGGGGAAAACGCAATCTGGGAAACCAAGCAACACTCCAAAATGTCACCTTGAGAACCGGTTTCTTGAACCAGAAAACCATGCCGGTGCATTTTGCAAAAACAAGGCCATGCAAGATCGCGATGTAATGCCAGTGTAATATAATGAAATGGCGTCCATGGACCATGGGGCGCGTTCCCACCTCTTTGCACCTGTTTATCGTCACCTCCATTGCCGTGGGAGACTGACTGACTGACTGACTGGCGATGTTGTCGTGACTGGAAAAAGCTGAAAAAGAGAGAACGATCCGAATGCGATGAGATATCCTGCAATTGCGACCGTGATCGCCTTTCTGGCAGCGGTTGCGCCAAACGACGTCACGGTAAACGCGCAGCGGACAGGACGCACCAGTTCCAGTCAGTCGAGTTTTCCAGCAAAGTGCATCTCGACGTCTCGGGTCACCGAGAAGGTTGCTGGACGGTATGTCAACGCCTCCACTATGCAGGCAGAAGCTGGGACTCTAACTAAGATCGAATAGCACCGTGACGACGACATACACCTTGCCCACAAGTAGTTCCACGCAGTACCAGAACGCGACGGGCAGCTTTCACAATGCGACAATCACGAGCGACAAAGGGTTCGGCAGCCTGTCGGGAAGTGGCGTGTCCAGAACAGAGTCGGAGACAGCCGGTTCAAGTCCAACGGTGATCTGCTCATCGATATCGGGATTCGCGTCGGCATGTTCCTGCGTCAGCGTTTCGCTCACGACAACCACCTCGACTGTCAGGTCATCCACGGCAACCCTGACAGTTACCAAGTCAGCTGCTGCATCGACACTGAAATCGTCGTCCACGGCTATCAAGACAAGCTCTTCGAAAGCTAGCTCCTCCAAGGCGAGCTCAACGAAGACGACATCGATAAAGGCGACCTCTACTAAGTCCTCTTCAACTAAGCGGACCTCAACTAGGACGACCTCAACCAAGGCGACATCAACAAGGGCGGCGTCAACCAAGACGAGCTCGACCAGGACGAGCTCAACGAGGGCAACGTCGACGAAAGCGACATCAACCAAATCCTCCTCTACCAAGGTGAGCTCAACGAGAGCAACATCAACCAAGTCCTCTTCAACCAAGCCAACCTCCACAAAGGCGAGCTCCATCAAATCTTCGTCTACCAAGTCCTCGTCAATCAGGGCCACTTCAACCAGATCCTCATCAATCAGATCATCCTCCACCAGGTCCTCCTCCACCAGGTCCTCCTCCACCAGGTCCTCGTTAGCCAGGACTTCCTCAACGAGAGCGACCTCAACCAAGTCCTCTTCCACCAAGTCTTCCTCAATCAGGTCCTCGTCAGCCAAGGTCGGCAGCACCTCAACGAAACCCTCAACCACAAACCTCACCACCAGCAAAGCATCATCTTCCACAGCCCCCTTCCCCCTCCTGAACAGCACCATCGCCTCCTTCACCGGCACCGGCACAGGCACCGGCTCTGTCAGAAGCACAATCTACGTCAACACCACGACCCTCATAACCGTCACCACCTCCAAGGACACTTCCGCCTCCTCCGGCTTCTCCCTACCAATATCACTCAACGCCACAACCAGCGCCCCCTATCTCAACCACACCGTCTGCTCAACCAGCCTCACCGCTTCCCGCCAGCCCTCCCGCGGCTTCAGCTTCCCCTGGTGGAGAATCAACATGACCGCCTCCCGAACCAGACCCTACCCCAGCGGCACCGGCAGACCAACTAAACTCCCACCCCACAGCATCTCCCTCATCACCGGCACTGGTACCGGCATGCTGAACAGCACCTCCTCCCGTCCGCTCTGGTCCAATACTTCCTACCCACTAAGCCCCAACTCCACTGCACCCCCCTTCCTAAACACCACCGCAGCGCCCAGCCTCACCGGCACAGGCTACAGCTCCGGCACAGGCGGGATAAGACTGACCAACTCCACTTCCGTCCGGTGGGCTAACACTTCGGCTACCTCCACCACCATCTCATCTTCTACACCGACGCCTACCTTCCCCACATCTTGCGGAGGAGAGAATGCCACGGGATTCGCCCTGCAAGTCTCCGCCAGCGGGGTATTTAATAACTGGTTCGTCCACCTCAGCGGGCACGGGCTCCTCTTCACATCTCAAAAATCTTCAGCCAGCCAGTTCAGCGTTGAACCCTCGGGGCATCTCTGTGTAGTTGGCTTGTTGGATGAGCAAAACCTGCCGTACGTAGCTGTGGTTGGCACGCATGACGAGAGGAGTATGGTCTGGATGACGACGAACGATACGCTGCGTGGTGATTTCTCAGACGATTACGCGGCGTTGGGGTGTGATGTACCTGGTATTGGTGGTTCTTTGAGCTGTCGGAGCACGAACGGGACTGCGTTCGCTTTGGAGAACTGGTTGGGTTGTGGGATTCAGCTTGGGTTAGGTTCGGAAGGCGAAGAAGGTAATAATGGGTTAAACTGTGTGGGAATTCAGTTGGGTGTAGCAGATGCTGAGGGGCAAGGTCGTAATGGTAGCAGTAATGGGGAAGCCACTGAGGAGGGGGTGAGGTTCGAACGGAGGGTGGTGAATCCTTTTGCTTTTGGGAAAATGAGTTCCCGAGGGTAAGGTAAGGTAGAGTTAGGTATTAAAATATCAGGTACTGTTTTTGGCCGTAACAGTCTGTCAACAGGCCTGTTGCCCCAACCAACAGGATGTTAAGGTCATTTCCCCCAAGGGAGAGCATCCGGAAGGCCACTCTCTCTTGCAAGCAACAACCCGACTTCGTACACATTACTTTGGTTCAAAGACACCAATGCGATTAAAACTCCAGGCCGCTTGTCCAGGTACTGAAACCGATAGAAACTCTGAGTTTGCTCCGTCCAGTCAATCTTGTAGTTGAATTCCTCCAATGTTTGGTCGCCTTCAATCTTCTCGAGACAGCACCATGGCTCACGTGTCCACTCACCTCCAAAGTGATAATATGTTATATCCACACCAAAGATAAGCGCTGCGCACTTCGGCTCAGGCTCTGGATCACCTCCCGGTGCCAGTTCCATGAGTTTGTAAATACTCTTTTCAAATGGTGTAGGCTCGAGCCTTAACTTGACAGCCCCCTCTACCACCCGGGTACTATCTGTTGGGTAGCCTGTCGACATGCCACTCTTGGTCCGAGTCTCCAGGTATGTTTTGCAGCGACTTGACGAAATCGAGTAACCTCCTTCGGAGAAGTGTCTTCGAAGCATAAGGTTATCCCTGGGAAACCATTGTGTTGTTGGTAGCCCACTTTCAATCGTGATACGACGATCCTGCGGTTGGATGTGAAAGCCCAATGGGATCGGTTGTTGTGGCTTGTGGGAAATCGAAATAAAAAGCAGTTGCCAAGGCTCGGTCTCCTTGAAGAAGGCCGCAATCGGCAGCAACACCTGGGAGAGCCAGGACATCGGGTGCGCGCTGCTAAATGTTTCCTCGCTAAAGGGTGTTTGGTGAAGTGACATTCCCAGCAGACTGGACCTGAGTGAGGTGCTGTCCAGTATCCAGGGGTTCACGCGGGCAAAGTGACTGTAGCTCATGGAGCTGATAGCACCTGGGCCAAGATTCCAGATGTCGATAGTCGGCCAACCGTCCTGGCCGTCGCTCTGTACGAATTGACAATCCAGAACTGCTTTGTGGTACTTTAGTCTCTCGTACCACGCCATGTTTGCTCGCTCGAAGTCGTCTTTGCCCATAGTGTCCGGCTGTGACTGAACAAGCAGCTGGACTTCCAAGCCATTGTTGGTTACTCTGGTCGTTTGGCGGCCGGAAAACAAACGAGGGACTGGAAAGATGAGGTTGCCGGTCTCGGCGAATGCCTTGGGAGACTCGGCCAGAAGACCAAAGAGTCTACGGGACATGTCGGGTGGTCGCGGGATCTTCCAGGCGAAGATGGAATGGTCGTCGTTGATTTTGATGATTTCTTCTTGCAAGCGAATGAAAGCCTTGGATCCCTCCCCGTAGATCAAGGGCATGTTGACGGAGAAAAGACCCATCAGACAATATGCCATATCCTCCAGTCTGGTCGTTTGCCTCTTTGCAGCCCAGAACATCTTTCTCGCCACGCTGACGAAGGAGTGGTCGGCTCCTGTGAGAATACTCGTGTCGATGCCGGTGATGCCGGAGAGCATCTCTGCCAGCTCGGTCTTGCGTCCCAGGAACTGCCAATCGGTTGAGTAGAATAAGACCTCAGCCGGGGCGATAAGTTCTTGGAGAGTCCAACCCCGCGTGAACCACCGGCTGTGTGCAACGTTGATCTTGGCGGGTTGAAAATCAACGTCAGCGAGGTAGGCATAGCAAATGGCGGCTCGTTGATACCACGAGTACATTGAGCTGATAGCTTCGGACAGTTCAGCACTGCTCGTCTTGTCAATGCAGCATGTGTCTATCCAAATATACTCAAAGCCTTCTGATTTCGCAAGCTTGCAGGCGTTCTTGATCTTGCTGAAGCCCAACATGCGTTGGGCTATTGGGAGGGATTGTATGTGCTGATATGTCACCTCGTCATGACCCGAGGTGTGCGACAAGATGGCATAGCGCGGATTAAGGTCGTCGACAAAATTGACAACTTGCAAGGCGTCGGTCTGTAGAAGACGCATTATGAAGTCTTGTGAGAAGTTAAGTTTGGAAACGAGACTTGCTGTCAATCGTGCAGACAACAGATCATTGAGGTTCTTGTCTGGTGGGGAATGGGCCCGACTTGGGTGACTTGAATGCTGAAAATTGGGCGATTGGATGCGGTGGCAGCTGACCCGAACAGCGACGAGTACGAGGACCATGACGGATCATGATTGGTGGACGACGAACCTGATGCCAGTAGGGGGTCAACTGATGACACAATGCGGAATCCGTACGGGTAATACAATAATTTGATGATAAGGGTAGTTGATAAAACCATGATACAATGATGCTAGCCAAAAACTCCTAGAAAATGCGTACAGTGCTGCTACCTCCGTGTTGAACTGGTGAAAATGATGTCATCGTTCCTCCTCTTCATTTGGCCATGAGAGCAATATGCTTCAACTCACTGCAGAAAAAAGTACAGTTAGCCATGATCTATCTCCCCCAAATACCGACCAGAAAGAAAGAGAACTTACTTCGAAACCTGCTCCCCGACCTTCAAAGGAGGATACTCCGGCTCAGCACCCTCGTCCTTGCCCAGATTGAACTGCGCAGCCCGCACCTCCTTCGCCTTCTCCGCCAACGCCGGCAGCGGCGCCAGGTCAAAGTCGCTCGACAAGTGCCAGAAGAAGGTCGACGAGATTCTCACCAACGGCCTCTCCGGGAACTTCTCCTTGCGGTCGTTGATCACCTTGACAGTCTGCTCGTTGACCACCACCTCGTGGTAACCCGCCTTGATCAGACCACCAGTAATGTACTCGAGCTGCTTTCCGGCTTGCACAAGCAGGTAATTACCCTGGGGGATCTTGACGGGGATTCTCTTGCCGGTGTTGCGGGCCCAGATGTGAAGACCGGGGTACCGGGACCGGCCGTGGATGGTCAGGAAGTTCAGGTCGGTGTGGAAACCCGCGAGGATGGTGTTGACCTCGCCGTATTTTTGGAGATCAGAAGCGGTGGGAGCCAACAGGTGGGGACCGTACCGGCCGGCGTCCTTGAAGGTGTCTGCGGGGAGACCCAGGCCTACGGCTGCCATTTGGGTGAGGCCCTCCACTCTGTTTTATCTGTCAGCTACCTGTGTTAAAGAAAGAGGTCCCGAGAAAAGACATACGCATTCTTCATAGAAGTACCCCACTGGTTCATCACAGGCCCCCATCTCTCCTTGATATGTGGCGCCTCAGGGACGATGTTATCGGCGTTCAAGCCGGGAAACTGAGTCTTGTAGGGAGGAGCCTCGACCATTCTCCAGAAGAAGCGGCACTTCGGGTCGGGCTCGTGGCCCATGATGTCCAGTGGCCTCTCCTCGGGGGCAAGCCGCTGAATGACGTCGAGGCATGGCTCATCCACGGCACACTTGGGCTTTTCGGTGTTTTCGAGTGTGACACCGATCTGGTAACTCAGTTCCGGTCGCTCATCCTTCTTCAGATCTTCCTCAGGTTGCGCAAAGTAATCCTCGAGTAGGTCCAAAAAGGTGATGTTGTCCTGCTCTGATACGCGCGAGTCGTGCAGCACCAGTGCGCCGTAAGTGATGAGCGTGTTGGCGGCTTTGGCGCATTCGGCCTGGACCTCGGGGGACTCGCGGGGCTGGTTGCGGAAGACGTCCAGGTCGATGACCGGGAGGTCCATTGAGACTTCTTGTGGTGCTGCCATATTTGTGCTTTTCTCGATGCGATAAATGGGATGCGTAGGTGTGGTGAGATAAGCTGGTGAGAGTGGGAGATCAGTGCAGAGAGTGAGAGCAAAAGTGAATTAAGAAGAGCAAGCAAAAGTGACAGAGTGAGAGAGATATTTTATTTCATTTATGTAACAAGAATTCCCCAGCCAAAAAAATTAAAAAAAAAATTTAAGTGGCGATGTTTGCCTGGGATCTGGATTTCTCAAATTCTCTTCAGCGATAATTCTTGCAGAGTCTAGCTTGGCGATCAATCGGTCGGGGTCATCAAAAATGCTTCGTCGGTCGATTGAACCGGGAGTGATAAGGAGCCACCTTCGGCCCCGGATGAGGAAGGTGAAGGAATCTCCGCGCACGCCAAAAAGCTGGGGCAGAGCCGGGCCCGGGTGGCTTTTCATCGGTGATGCGCGGCCGATGCGACCTTAAATAGCAGGTCACCAAGGCATCGCAGCAGACCATGTCCCTGAGTCACCCGCCAATCGCCGCATCCCGAGTGTGGTTGGGAATGACGCGAGGTGGTAGCCTGCTGAGCTTCTGGAAGCTTGTGACAGGAGACCTTCCACCAATTGCCGTGCGAGGAAAGGAATCCGGGATGTGAGAAATGAAAAGGTTTCAAGCCAAAGATTTCGCAAGAGATGACCAAAAGAAAGACAATAAATAGATGGATTGTTTTCATTGAACGAGTGCGAGAATGTAAAAAAGAATAATGATGTCAAAAAAAGCAAAAGTAAGGTCTCTCCCGCCGGGAATTGAACCCGGGTCTCGAGCGATGTCGGCTTTGGTGACAAGCTCACATACTGACCACTATACTACGGAAGATTTACAGATGTGGACATCTGTCGTAGCTGGCTGGCTGTTGGAATTCAGTTCGGGTTTCAGCCACTTATAGAACTTGTCTAACTCACCAAGATCTTACATTTTCGATTTGCTTCCAATTATTCACCGCCGGCCTCCGTAAGTCAATGTGACAAGAGAGACTCTAACATGCATCATCTGTATTATCTCTTCAATAAATCTCAATATCCCTCTCAACCGCTTCAAGGTAGAGTGTTTCCCACCCTCGCATGATCCCAGCATATAACATTCTCCAACCAGATAGTAACCAGTGTCTCTTTTCTCCTGCTGAGAAGAAACAGGACTTCTGCACCGTTGATGTTGAAACTTGATTCATAGTCTAGGTGGCTCTTTTGGGATGAGCGTAACATCTGTGAGCACGGAGCATAGTCGAGACATGGAAGGATTACTCGTAAATCAACGAAGAAAAAATCTCAAGTTGCTAAAGCAAAGCAAGCTAGCTAGGTATCTCGATAGGAAAGGAAACCCAAAAACCCTTTCCACCCATTCATGCCCGCCTGCTTCCTACTCATGCAATTCCCATCCCATCCTATCCTATCCCATAATAATACAAATTCTGAAAACCCCCATAAGTGAGCTCCCGTGCACACCTCCACCTCGAAAGATCAAAGCTCATGCCTGATTCATAACTGATCTTGTGGTGTCATAGACAATTTACTGAGTCTTCAACCCCTTACCAACATTGGTAACGGGGCCCTTGCGCTGCTGAGCCGGGGTGGCGAACCGGCTGTAGGCGTACACACCAGCGCCGATGAGGGCGAGGATGACCACGTTGCCTGTTTTTTTTTTGCGTTCTGTTAGCATCGACCATCTCAAAAGTTGTCTTTCAAGGGGGAAGGACATACTGGACACAAACTTGCCCACCCCGCTGGTGACATCAAATACGCCCTTGAAGATATCCGCGATAAAGGCAAAGAAGCCGGTGAACAACCCCAAAACGCCCGCGAAGAAGGAGTAAATGATGGTGTAAATCGCGCCCAGGAAGGACGAGAAGAGCTCAAAGATGGAGCTGACGAGGTCCGTGATTGCGTTGGTGACGGCCATTTTTGCTATTTGTTATCGAAGAGTGTGGTTTGGTTTGGTTTTGTTGTAAGTGGTGATGGTATCAATTGGTAGGTTTGGTAGTATGTGGCTGATGATGAATGTGGAGAAACTAGAATAGAGAGAAGGGAAACAAAACAGCTGCAAGCCGAGAACTTTGGATGGATTAAATAAGTACAAAGTAATATGAGTGGTGACGATGCTGAGCCGTGACGTGTGTGCTTCAACTGAACTTGTTGCAAGAATCTGGGGAAGGCGGGATGACGTCACGGTTGGCTCTGTCAACAATGTCCATGGGTTGATCGTCCAAGCCACACAACGACCACACACGCATATTATGAGAGCATATACCGGGTAGGTACGAATTTGAAACAAGCAATATGCAGGTTATAAGCATGCACCTATGATGATGTGACCTGAATGGGGAACAGAGGATCTGATGACGTTCCAACGGCACATGCCGCATCCGGCTGGCTGGCCTGAAAATATGAAGGTAAAGAAAATTAAGGCTGACATAAACAGGGTATCCAATTACTATGTGCACGAATATGGTATATGCCGCTAGATGTAGAAGAAAATATGCATGCATGCAAGAGGAGAGAATCAAGCAGAGCGTTCAGCCTCCTTGCCCTTTCCCTTATCACCCTCGGCCGTGGCAGCCGTGACTGGCGTCGTTGTCACATCGGGCGTCGTCGTGACATCTTCAGACATAGCAGAGACAGCTACTGAACTTCGATCGCCGGTTTCTGTCATCTCCGGCGGAGGGGGAGTCACCGACAGCGCAGGCAGCTGAGGCGCGGAGTCCGCTTGTCTCGTCGAGGTGGCCGTCTCCGGTCGTTCCTCAATCACAGGAAGTGGCCCTTGTGGCGCCCTGAACGGTCCTCCACTTCCTCTGGTCGCAGCCATGGCAGGGTGTGTCACGGCATCCGTGTCAACACCAACTTGAGATTCAGCATCTGTCTCTTCTCCACCAACGCTCTTCCCGCCAGCCTTCTTCTGCTTGCGCAGCCGCATGCAGACAACAATGCCGGCGCCAATGCCCATAAGAAACAAGGTACCGAAGGGAATGCTGATGCCGATGGCGACCTTCTGCCAGTGACCTATGGGATCTATTGAAGAGCTTCTGGAGCCACCATACCCGCCCCGGTTGGTATCAGTGTTGTCGTTAACGCAATCGTACGCGTACTCATCGCAGCTTGCAGTAAACACCTTGGCCGACGGGACGGTGGCTCGATGCGAGTCAAATGTGAGAATCTTGGGCTCTAATCTCGCAGGCCAAGACGGGAACTTCACAGCAGCGACGGCGATTTCTTGGTTGGCGAGATCGAACACGAGATAGCTGCGCCTGAGAAGCGAGCTGCCAATGTTGTAGAAGGACGAGGTGGGATACGACGAAGACGAGTAGTCATCCGTCGAGCCGCTTCCTCCTTTCTGTATGCCAAAGTAACACTTGTTGTCGTGGATCAGTTTGGCATAGACGTTGCTGCTGGAAGACGAATACCTCCCTCTTGACGGAGCCACACTGGCAGGGATGATCAAGTCTGCAATGTCAACCTGCAAAATCGGCCCTCCAGTTCCTCCAAGCTCAAAGGTAAACTTGGCCTTGCTCGTTTTGGCGATGTCACAGGGGATGATGGTGTACCCAATGGACCGGTTATATGACGCGCCGGCCATGTCTGCGATTTTCTCGGCCAGCAGGTCCGGGAGGAAAGAAAACAGTTCTCCCACACCGATGGTTACGTCGAGCGGGAAATCGTTTGACTTGAAAGGGGACATGGACGAGTCGGTGGAGTTAGTACCGTTGATGCTGTGCAGGGTGACGCCGAAGGTGCGCGAGTGCGTGTACGAGTTGCGAGCGGAAATGCGCAACAAATCCCCCGTGTATCTGTTCTGGTCTACGGCGCCAAATAAGAGACCACCCGATGTGCCCTCGGGATTGTCGAGATAGATGCTGTAGGCTTGAGACTTGATTCTGCCCGACTGTACCAGCCGGTCCATAAAGTTGGTGTAGGTACCGGTCCAGCGAGCCGCATACGACGACGACGAATAGGACAACGAGCCGGACTGTGTCGTCGAGTTGTATCCCAGCCCCAAAACGCCAATGTACCGGTCCGCACTCGTAACGACTCCTATGGGATAATCCTCCATCTCGATGTCGCCTACCCTGAGCGTGTCAGTGATATTGGTGCCCCTGATGCTGGGCTGGTCGAGGTATGTGGGATCAAAGTCTTGATATCGGGAGTTCGCCGGGAGGTATGTCGAGGACAAAGACTCATTGTAACTGCCCCAGGGGCATGCGCCGGGGTACACAAATCTCTTCTCGGTGCAGGGCGTTCCAGGAGCTTCACCCCATTCCGTCGGGTCGTAGCGATCCTCGTAGTACTTTCGCGTCTCTTCATCCATGCCATCGTAGTCATAACAGTAGCGATAGTCGGTATAGGAGCTGCACATGGAGTTCGAGGCGTCGGGGACCCATGTGTCACCGATCGAAGGAGATATGATCAGAGAGAAAGGCTGCGGAGGAGTGCCGATGGAAGCGTTCACCAGATAGGCGTAGCTGTTGGAGACGAGCGAAATGGCTTGAGAGTCGGCGCGCGCCGAGAGCTGATGCGCTGTGGTCGCTTCATGGCGTGAGAAAGGGAGGAGCACGTGTGCATTCGTGACGGTCGCCGTTGTGGCGCCGAGAAGAGCTACGGCGATTGCTCTGGTCGTCGTAAAAAAGCGAGTGGACGCCATAATGAGTGTTCAAAATGGCAGAGAAAAATGTAACAAAAAAACGACAAAATGCTATCTCGACATATTTATTCGTATTTACAATAAAAACACGCAACGGTAAAAGAGTGACTGTGCGGCGAACCAACACGAGGAGAGAGACGTCGGCGATGGTTTTTTTACAAGTTTGCAGAGTGAAAAAAGGGATGGGTGCCTATTTCGCCTGGAGCTTTCAGGAACAGCCCAGTGTCGTTAGCGCGAAGCTGCAGACCCTTGGCACTAGATAACGGTCGGCGAGATACCCGAGCCCTCACGCATCAGTGGAGGTATTCTAAAGGGTTGATAGGTAAGATACGAATACCGCTGTCGCATAACATTTTCCATCCACCAAATCGTAAACTTCAAGTTCCTGAAATCGGGAAGTTCTTCAAAAGCCGAGTTTCCCAAGGGATTCGTGTATTGTTTGGTTACCAGTTCCTAAACCCACGCCTTGATAAGGTATCGCTACATGTACTTCCCCGAACACTGAATGAGCGCCATTGTTGCTATTGGCCCCTTGATGTTTTCTTTTTCTAACCCCTTCAGCCTCGTCCCATCCGCCCCGACTTTGCAACCAGCCCTCAACTGTTACAAATATGGCTCCTCGTCTGTTGTTCCACGGAATCCTCTATCCTCAAGTCCCCATATTCCCTCAACAAGACATCCAAAACTTGGGTGTTTTCCTCGCCATCTTCATCCTGTTCTGCTTCCGCGGTAACTACCCCCGCTCCAGAGCCTGCCTGGCGTGCAACGTCTCGATTGGCGCTTGTTTTAGGCTGCGGCCACAACCTGTGCGCTAACTTCTCTCTCATCGCTTCGCTTTTTGACGAACTGTCACCAGACTCCTTCTCGAGGTCCTCCGGCAAAGTTGCATACCCCCTAAGCAGTTCTATTTCCTCATTTTCCATCCCGTTGCGAACCAGCTTGAACATCGTCTGTGCCAGGTAATAGTTGCGGCCTTGTTCATAAAGACCCTTGGCGCAAAGGACCAGGGTGGAGCGCAGAGAGTCGAGGTGGTTATCGCCATCATCACGATGCTGGTCTTCGTGACGTTGGCGAGGAGTTTGGTCCTGGTCCATTGCTTCGTGTGCAGCTTGATCGTGATCATCACTCGTAGACACCAATGAGGATCGAATCGATTCTGCTGGTCGTTCAAAAGGCGATGGAGAATGCCGAGCCGACTTGATTTCGTCCATGGTGATGAACGATATCGTGAGTAGGCTCATCATAATAAAAGCATCGAGGCCTTCAAAGCCATGACGGAGATAATATAACCGTAGCAGTGTCTCGTAATACACTCGAGCTTCCGTTATGATAGGCTGAATTGGGGGTCTCAGAGCCGGTTCTGGTGGCGGGGAGGGACTCGGAATATCATGATCGCTGTTGAGGATATTCGAGATTGCCAGCCGGTTACGAGGAGCCTGATTTGTCGTTGAGTCCGAGTCTGAAGTCCGCACGAGACTGGTTGACGGAGCTGGCGCATCGAGTAAAGGCCGAAGCATGGTGATAATCACATGGTGGTAGTGCATACTAAAACACCATGTCTGTCAGTCTGCTGCTCCAACCTGGCATGTTGCATCGCACTTTCGACAGGAATCGAAGGAGGAATACTTACTGAAGCTTCATCTGCCCGGTAAAGACGATATTCTTGGGCAATAGCGAATTGGGAAGATTGGCGTACCAAGCTTGTAACCTCGAGTAAAGCCGGGCGACCTTGTCTCGAGGGGGCATTACTTGCAGGTCTGTTCCCCCGAAGCAGGTGAATGAAATTTCGTTCAGAATAATCCGGAACTCGGTTTTCGCCTTGAGCAGATCTCCACAATAGCTTCTGTAAAGAGTATCCTCCAAGGGATATTTTAGCCATATCTCGCCGTACCATGATCCACTTGCGTCTTCCGGCAAAGGCATCTCGGGAGGTGCATGCAGAAGGGGAACTCTGCCAAGATGGTATGTGCAGTGACTTCTCTCGTATCAGTTCAGCAACTATGATGTTCGAGGGATGATGAAAACTCACCTCTGCCACGAAAACAGTGCCCATGCCGTGAAATCCCTCCCAGCCCTCAACCTGGGATCCATGGTCTCCCAGTTTGCCGGTTTCTTGAACAGGTTGATCTTTCGTGCCATGCGGATCGCTTCCTCCGTGTACTTCCAGCCCAAAGCCACCATTGCGTTCAAGTTGTAGACGACATTGAGGATGAGAGCGGCTTGGATCGTCGTTAGACGCGGTGCAGAAGCCCCGTACTCGAGTTCCCATAACCTCTTGGCTTCCGTCAAAAACTGGTAACCAAGCGTGTGCGGGTTCCAGAACTCGACTCGGTTCGGTATGCCGCGATGACAGTGCTGGTTTTCGGGATCAGTAAACCATCAAGAGCGTCCCCGACGGATGTCTTCCCCTGAGGTCGACTCACACAGGCAAATGCCAACACGGCGTTGACTAGCAGAGGAGAACAAAAATTCCTACGGTTGGTCGCAATCATGTCGGATAAAAACAGATCTTTCTGGAACGCTGTGAACCATTGATACTCATGGAGAAAATAAGCGCGGAGAAGACTGCGGAGGACGTTGTTGTCGGAAGAAACGGTAGTCCATCTTGACGGTTCACATGAGTCGAGTAGATTGTCGTACACCTCGGCCGCATGGTAAGGCTTCACGTAAGGACCTGGTCCGGGCTCGTCGCGCAAACGTGAATGCGTCGTTGTCGATTCGGACACTGATGCCGATGTTGCCGTCGGCGTTGGTACCCGTGCTGCTCTTTCTGGGCCTGAAGGGAGTGCTGACGGCTGTCGAAGGTGCTGAGGGGGGTCTGGAGGGTATCGGGTCTCCCACTCGTAGATCAGAGAGCTGAGATAGGGATTTTCTGTGATGCGAAGGCGTTTTGGAAGCGTAATTCTAAATGGAAACTCATAACGATACCGAGATTCAGGGACGACACGCAGTTGAAGAAGAAGATCGCCATGTTGAACGTGACGGATGATGCTCTCTGGATCTTCGCCAGACCGGATGCGTCGGAGAACAGCGTCAGCTTCTTGTTGAGTGCGGCTACCCAGAATACTGTAAACTTTCTCGTAGATTGTGGCCTGGTTCTCGAGGTCGGCAAACTTGCGCTTCAGGGCGCGTCCTGGGGTTTCATCTCCGCCCGTGTCGTACTCGCAATTGATGGCACGACGGCTACATTCATTACATTGGGGTCGTTCTGCTGAGCACTGTGTGTGACCATTGGTTAGTAAGAAAGAAACACAAGTGCAGTATACGTACAATGTGGTACATGAAATAGATAGTGCTTGCCTTGGTTTTCCTTTTGCGGCAAGGAATACAAGCGGCTCTGGCGACCCGACGTCTCGGTCCCAGTTCCACCGACTCTCTTCGGGGACCAGCTGCAAATACACCTGGTGTCCCTGGAGTGTCTGGTGTGCGTGGAGTGACAGCAAGGGCTAGGGCACGTCCTCCTCCTCCTCCTCCTCCTCCACCACTACCACCACCACCACCACCACCACCAGATGGACCACCCAGCTCGGTTGACGGAAGGAGGGTCCTCAGAGGGCGGCCCGGAGGAGCTGACATTGGCTCTGAAAAGCCAGCGGAAGGACAATAAGCAAGGGGAGAGTTCAATAGTTAACGACCCAACGGCCAGCCCCAAATCCAATACCCAACGGAGTCGGAAGGGTCGTCCGGCGAGATGCGACTATATCGTGCAACTGTGAGTGAACGACTTGCAGCTCCCAGCTTGCCACCAGCTTGCCCACTGGAGACATGAGCTTGGATGGGTGAATAGGTAGTGGAGAGGGAGAGAGGATTGGATTGGCATGACCCAAGCGGCCTCTACAACCGACCCGCACTGCTGTGAGGGAGGTGAAAGCACTGTCTGCCTGTCTGTCAGGGACCAAACTGCCTCTTTATTATCCAACCACCAACCATATGGCACCGGACCTTCTCCCGATTCTTTGTGGTTGGCTCGGTGTGGGTTGTCTATATGCAGCCTCTGATGGTATTCGTATAGCTCGTGTCTAATCGAGGATAACCTGGAAATATCTTTTTGGTGTTGCACTTCCGGGGGGGGGATCTGCTCCTGGAGGGATGTTCTAGATTTCAAAAGTTCAGCAATTCATCACGGTCACGGTCAAACGTAACACTGCATCCAACGATTGAAGATGTTCATTTTTGCTATTAATATGTAGGTAGTGAGTGATGGTACTGGATAATAATAAATATCCAGTAATAGTGTGTACATATGTTCGCCCTGATCCGGCTAGAGACGATCGCGCTGACAATGTTGGATCAACCTTGATGAGGATCGTAGTGATCTGAGAGAAAGCTGGAAAGGCCCCGCAAATTCTCGCAGTTATGGGAAAAATATCTGGAAGATTGGAGAATCAGGACAAGAGGTGGTCAAGGGCCACGGGGGCCTAGACCGTCCAGTAATTCCGAGGACCTGGTTGGTCCAATCAGTGTTTCCTGAGACGCATCGATGTTTCTCGATGCATTTGGCAGCTCTCTAATAAAAGGAAGAGTAGGTAGGGTCGGAAAACGTACGATCCGGTTGTTGTATGCGCAGGGTGTGATCGGTTTCCCTCGTTGGGTTGAGAAGCCGTTCACTCCCCGTCCAAGCCGAGCGTTCAAGCCACCCACTCAACCAACAAATTCATAAGCCGTCACCAGAATCAGATCATGCCAGGGACGGGAAATCTTCTTCAATGCAATTGCGGTGAATCAACAGTCAGGGCGAGAGATCTTCGGGCTGTGTTCCACGCCACTTCCATCCTTGCGAGGCTCCGGTATGGAGGAAGAGCACGCCTCGAATGAACTTGCCCATTCCCAGTTGCGTCTCCTCGAGATACGGATTGCCTGGCGGTGAGCCCGAAAGATAAAAAAAAAATTATCGATTTCCGTGGGACAGGATGGGAATTGGGGGACGAGCGGATGCAACTCCGTGGAAAGCGTTGCCAAGAAGAGAGGCGACAAGAGGGTCTCTAATGAAAAAGGATAAGATTTGCAAGTGCCCTGGAGTGCTTCCAAGTTCCGGCACGCGGGTGAGGCGGGCTGATTGTCACTGATTGTGTAATTCTGCACGGGCCACTAGGGATTTCCCCCCACCTCAGGGCACTTTGGAAACCCCACCTTGCGGCCCCTGGCAAGCTCAGCTTTCCCAGGTTCCCCACGTCTCTTTGGCAGTGGGACAATAGGTCTCCCCAAGCTTCCCAAAGCCGAAGCTCAAGGGGTACCGAGCTCAAGGAGTAGGTGCCCAACATCACAGACGGCCTTTCCATACCCCCCGCCAGCACAAAACTTTTGGTTCACCAGCTGCGCAAAAGTGCGCATACGGACCCAAAATGCAGTCTGGTATCTCCGGTACGCGAATGTGGTGATAATGAAGCTACTTGTCTTTAGGTTGTCAGGCTGAACTAACCATACCCTGTTTCGGCGACAGCCTCGCAGGAGCTGGTCTCCCAGTTCAACACCCTCCTCTCCTCCGACTCCCACTTCGGCCTCCTAGCCACCATCCGCTCCGAGAAACTCGAGCCCCTCGAACTCCTGACATCGCCTGCTTCCTCATCCTTCGCCTCCAATGTGGACTCCCTTCTCAAACCTCACATCAAGCCCAATGAGGCCCTCTACATCATCCTGCGCCGGTATCCCTCCACCCCGGCCCTGGTGGGGGTGACCTACGTTCCAGACACGGCGCCCATCCGCCAAAAGATGCTCTTTGCCTCAACTGAACGCTCTTTGGTTCGCGAGCTAGGAACCGAGCACTTCCGTGAGACTTTCTTCGCGACGACGCCCGACGAACTGACGCCGGCCGGCTTTGATAAGCACGATGCGCACTCGGCCATCGCGGCACCCCTCACAGAAGAAGAGAAGAGCTTGGGCGACGTCAAGAGGGCTGAACAGGAAGCTGGTCAGGGCACGGCCTTGAGGGAGATCCATCTCAGCCAGAACCTTGCGACGCCCATTGCCGAGGATGCGCTGGCCGCGCTGAAGGAATTGGGTGAGGAGTCTGGGAGGTCTTTAGTCATGCTCGTATGTTTCCACATCTTTCTCTTCTCCTTCCTCCAGCCAGATTTCTATCCAGTGACTAACATGGCTTTTCAACAACCAGAAAATCAACCCACAATCCGAATCCGTCGAGTTGGTCCCAGAGTCTGCCGCCCCGCAATCGATCGGCGAGCTCCTCCAGACCATCTCGCCCACCGAGCCTCGCTTTACTTTCTACCGGTTTGCGCATACCCACAACGGTGTCGATGAGAGTCCGCTGTTGTTCTTTTACACTTGCCCTGCTTCTCCAGGCACAAAGGCCATCAAGTACCGGATGATGTATCCGCTCATGAAGCGGGCCGTGCTCACAATTGCCGAGAAGGAGGCCGGCCTGCAGCCAACCAAGAAGTTTGAAGTCGAGGAAGTGGACGAGATTTCTGAGCAAAGTGTACTAGACGAGCTGCATCCTCGTCTAGAAGTGAAGAAGGCCTTTGGCAGACCCAAGAGGCCTGGTCGGTAAAAGACCAGTAACTCGGTCTTTTGGTGATGCAACGTGGAAGCTTTGGGTAAAGGGGTTTGGGTTTGCGTCAGCGAGTGTTACACAGGCTTTTCATCAATCATGAATCAACGAAAGTTACTTTATTATGATGGTCGGCCTAACCTACCACCAGTCTGAATCAGACGAGTAATTGTCGGCCGAATTTTCCTCTACTTCGTCGTCCTGCTTGTCGTCTTCCTTGTCACCCTCCTCCTCCTCCTCCTCCTCCCCCTCCCAGTTGTACCCCTTCTGAACAGGCTCCTCATCAGTATCACTATTTTCGTTATACGAGTTGGGCCGGTGAAAAGTGCCCAACTCTTCCAGTACTTCGCCATTTTCTGGGTCCCAATTGTCAAAGCGAAAGATCTTCCAAGGGCCGGGGACGTTTTTTGCCGTGAGCAATCTTTCCACCGGTTTATATTCCTGGATGACAGGCGAGGGATGCATGCATGCGGATTATAGCCGGCCGGGGGGGGGGGGGGGGGGGGGGGGGGGGGGGCC
>MU864386.1:126312-211238 GCA_033296905.1 Podospora australis
ATGTGCCAGGGGGGGGGTATTTTTTTGGCGGGTACCATTTTTCCACCGGTTTTTTTTCCCTGTTTACAGGCGTTGGTTTCATTCATGCGGTTTTTAACCCCCCAACCCCCCCCCCCCCCCCCCCCCGGCGTAGTTCGCGTTCTTTCCGTGATGATTTACGCCCCAAATCCCTCAGATCTAAATCTTTCCAGGCTCTCTCTTCGTGGGGACGGATATAGGAGATGAGAGGTTTGAGGTCTGCGTTTCCGTCCAAGCTAGTATTAGTTCTAGGTTTGCAGTCCACTTGCGTTTCATATTGATGGCAAGAAAGAAAAGGGTTGTCGGAAATAAATTACCAGGCATTACTAAGGAGACGCCAGGGGAAGAAGCCCTCATGAGCTCCGCCCCGAGGAGGGCGTCCACTTCCTCCAATCCCTCCAAAGCTCCTCTCAGTGGGCGGTCTTCGTCCTCCTCAAACGACGAAATTTCTTCACTGTCCAGTTGGAGCAGCATCTTGTCAACGACTTTACGAAGACTAGTCGTATCCGACTCCTTCCCTAGGCGGGGATTATAGCTGGCGGTGCCAAAGCCGCTTAGATAGCAGTCAGGGATGAAGGCAACATTGGAACGGTCTGGTTGTGTGGAGGTGGTTGGCATACAAGGAAAGTGCAGGAGGATATTCTGGTCCGAGATGCCATTGTGTTAGTAGAATCGGTGTGGACGATGGTGATGTGTACATTAGATCCAAGGTCTCCAAGGCATGTAGGAGACACCGCCAGATAAAGACTGGCGGAAGGTGGAATTTTTCGCTCTTCCAGAAATGAGGTAGTGTGCGAGAGACCCGCCGTCGCAGTAGTCATAGTACGCTACATACTGACGCTTTCGTTTCTTGGGATCATCGATAACTGAATATCCCGAGATGGTACGAGGTATGTGAAGAATACTCGTAGACACCGGATCCAAGGCTTGACGGCGTTCCCAGCGAGTTGTAATTTCTTTGGTGATTTTGACCTCGTTAATCAGCTGGTTAGCGGAGGCGACTGGACTGCGAGGGCTGTTTAGCCCAGCCGAGCTGTCACGGTCTATCTTGACTCTTCGTGACAGTGTCTTCCTGAATCTGTAGGGCCCATTTAGGTTGTAGACCACACCTGGTCGCTGAAAGAGGTGCATGCCGGAAGGGTCATCGGTATAAACATGTGCGTACCGGACCGTGGGTTCAAGCACGTATGGTACATTGCCGCAGTCGTCCATGAAGCTCATTCAATAGGTCCGAGGTAGGTAGGTAGGTAGGTAGGTAGGTAGGGTACCTTGTGCAATAATAATGGGGCACCTTCAAGCGGAGAGTACACATCATGAGATTATGGAAGAAGGCTCAGGTATTTGAGTCGCAAGCTTCAATGAGCACATTGGAAGTCGTCAAGACATAGGTCACCTCAGCATTTAATGGTGTCTTGTTACTTGCCATTATGATGTCGCTTGACAAATGGCTTTTAGGGCATACGGTCATTGCAATGAAGCCTTCCAAACACTGATCCAAAGGCCTACGAAGAACCGGGAAAGAAAAGAGGTATTGCTAAAGGGTTTAAAAATTGGATTGCCGAAAGACAAATGAAACTATTTGAATCTCAAGAGGCAAAAAGGACCGGTCCCCCTTTCTTGTTGCAAGTTAACTATTCGTAGATTATGGCTAATTATCGCGGCCCAATATAGGGGCTCTGTCTGGAAACACTCTCAATCAACCAACTACGACAGGTGCCCACACCTGTAAGTCTTCCGTAGTATAGTGGTCAGTATGTGAGCTTGTCACCAAAGCCGACATCGCTCGAGACCCGGGTTCAATTCCCGGCGGGAGAGATCAACATAATCTTTTGCTTTTTTCAAGCAAATTTCTTTTGTCTCTTCATCCTTAATATAGCTCGGTCAGATTTTGTTTTTTTCATGTTTCTTTTGTGTTATATCATGTTGGTTTGGTTTCCCATCAGCGATTCTTTGTCTGTCATGGCGCCTGATGCTGATGCGATGAGATCTCAGCTGAGGCCAAATTCACGCAAGGGGGAAATGACCCAGGTGTTTCCCCAGGCAATCACCAGACAAATAAACTATCACAAAAGCCTGAATATAGATTGGGAAGAAGTCAAATACAATACATGATTGTATGCTGCGTTCGCTATGTAAACGGAGAAGTGATGTAAACTAAAACGCGGCTAAAAAAGAACATCGCGAAAAGTGTCTCCATATGCGCTATCCGCATGCCAGCCTCCCTTGTCCACCAACCATTAACTCCATGCGCCATCATGGCCCAACTCTCCTCGCAGGTAAAAATAAAACCGCAAAACTAGTAAGGTAGCGGAGAGAGTGTTTGTGGACAAGCTGAGTGGTGAAGGAAAAGAAAATGTTGCCCTTGATGCCCTCCGCCCTAAAGAAAGAAAAAAAAGGGGAAGGGGAAGGGGAGGTAGGTCATCTGTTCTCAAGCCCATCATCAACATCCCACCCCTTCACCGTCCTGGAAGCCCGTCCAAGAGACCCTCCCCCACAAACTGAATTCCATACATCTAAACGCCGCCGGTTCAACCGCCAAAACAAAGATCCCTGAAGGCACCAAGATATCGCGCGTCTGTCATCACCAATCTAGTATATTCTCGCGCCGCCATGCATCTCAAAAAAAAAAAAAAAACACTCAAGGAGAATCGTTAGTTCTCCAGCTGAGACTCCACCGCAGTCTCATACTCCTCGTCGCCCTTACCCTTCTGCACGATAACCGGGTAAGGAGCCTTGCCCTCATCTTCATCAACAGTCTCGTCGCCGCTCTTGTCCTTCTTCCCTTTCTTCTTGCCGTCCTTCTCGTCGTCACTCACGATCTTGACAACGCTCTTCTGCCGGCCCTTGCTCTTCTTGCTCTTGTCGACCTCACTGTCTCCCTCGTAGGCAACCTCCTCGGTGGTGTCCTCCTTGACGACTTTACTGCGTGCACCGCCGGCGTTGGCCTGGGCATTATCAAGATCCACACCACCCTTCTCGCCCATGCCGCCCTCTTCGAGCTCACCACCCTCCATGACGATTCTTAGTTCCAAATCTTCGTCCTTGGAGTACACGCGCAGCCCCACGACACAGATGGCGTTCCACGGGTCGGGATCGTTCTCATCTTCGGTGTCGTCGCGGTACTTGCTGACGGTGGCCTGTCCGGGAGGAGGGGGAGCTGCCATGCGCGGCTTACGCGTCATGTCATCGGAGCTGTAGAGCTCCTCCCACTCCTCCACAGGCGAGGCACTGGATTCGCCGTCCGAGGTGACATACATGTTGGGGGCCTTCTTGGGAGGTGGCGGAGGCCGGGACGACTTGTGCGGTTGTTGTTGCTGCTGGGCAGGAGGCGGTGGGGGTGCGCCGGATGCAGCGGCTAAGGGTGTTGCAGAAGTGGTGGCGGGGGTGGAAGCCTCCGTCTTGGGGGTAAGTTGTGGGCTGTCAGAGGAGTCGGAGCTGGCGGCCGAGGCAGGGGTCTTGTCTTCGGGCTTCGGTGCAGGCTCAGTGGCCTTATCGTCGCCCTTGGTCTCAGTCTTGTCTTCTGCAGGCTTCTCGGATTTGTTTTCAGGCTTCTCCTCGGGCTTCTCCTCGGGCTCAGTCTGACCCTGGATGGCCTGGTCCTCAGTCTTTTCGACGGTTGGGGTCTCATCCTGACCCTCGGTGGCCTCATCTTCAGTCTTCTCAATGGTCGGGGTCTCAGAAGGCGTGGCAAGCGGAGTGTCTTCATCGTCATCGTCAGAGTCGTTAGCATCGTTGCTTATGTCTACTGTGATTTCTTCCTTGGCGGCGGAATCGGTGACTTCGGGCTCACCTTCAGCCTTGTCGTCAGTCTTGCCTTCGGCCTTGGTATCCGGTTGAGCTTCGGATGGCTTGTCATCTTTGCTCTCCGTGGTCTCGTCAGTCTTGTCATCGAACTTCTTCTCGTCCGTGGGCTTGTCTTCGGCCACCTTGTCCTCTTTGGCCTTGTCATCGGTCTTTGTGTCCTCGGTCTTGGTATCAGTGGTGTTCTTGTCATCGACATTGGTATCCTCGACTTTGGCTTCCGTCTCCTTCTTCTCCTCGGTGGCCTCGGTCTGAACACCGGCATCCTTAGGCTTGAGTTCTTCTTCCTTGCGCTTCTTGGCCTCACGGGCAGCTTGTTTAGCTTCAAGCTTTGCGTTGTTCTTGCGACCTTGCTTCTTGGTGATCTCTCGGTTGAGATGCCGCTTCTCCCAGAGCTTGCGACGTTCGTGGACGCGAGCGTCGCTGGCTTTCTTCTGATCTGCCTTCTTGCGCAGCTTCTTAACTGCTTCAAGATGGGCAGCTGCCTTGCTATGGGCAAGATCATAAGCGTAACCAACCTGGGCGAGCTTCTCGTTTTCCACACGCTTCTTACACTCGCGCTTAACGACGTCTTCGATGCTGGGAACATCCGTATCACGCTCACCAATGACGCTAATGAATACGCTGTAGCTACCAGGGAGCATGCAGGGGAGTTCAATGGAAACCGATCGGTCCATCAGGTAATTACCGTGGCTGCGAACGATGTAGTCCTCGGGGTCGGGCCGACCTTCTTCGTGAAGTCTGAACTGGAGTCGGAAGGAGTACTGGCCGGTCAATCCCTTGAAGTATCTGTTGTCGAGCTGGCTCAGCACCACGACGAGGGGCGATTCTTTGGTGAGTTTGATGTGGAACTTCTCGTTATACTGGGGTTTCCAGGGCACCTCCACACCAATCCATCTCTGGCAACATCTCCAGTCCTTCTCCCGGAAAAGACGAGTGCGGTCAAAGTGTTGGTATTTGCGAAGAAGGTCCTCGTAGGAGATCCAGAAGACGCTGTCGCTGCCGAACTGGTGTCCCAGTTCTTCCTGAACCTCAGTCGTCCACTCCTTGGAGCCATCTGACCAAGCACCCTCCCAGATGCCCTTCTTGGTCTTGCCCCAAGGATTTCGGAGCTTCAGGAGACGCGTGCCATTTTTGAGTGTGCGCGCCTCCATAACAACATACGCATGGCCCTCTGAGATGCCATCGCGATCGCCGTAGCCACCATCGAGAAGACCAGTGCTGCAGCCGAAGAGGAACTCGTCGTTAACACGGCTCAGCTCATTCTCCCAGAAGCCATCGAGATCAAGAATATCAGAAGCCAGCAGTTCGGTAGTGACACCGCCAGAAAGGTCCTCCAACCCCTCTCCGATCCAACCTCCAGACAAAGAGGCGTAGTCGCCATGAGCTTTGGCATATGCCTTCTCGATGAGCGGCACCCAAGTCTCGTTCTGGTCTTTGCATTGAGCAAAGAAGAGCGCTTTGGAACCGGTCTGATAGGTCTGGCGGTATACACGCTCAACATCCTCACGGTCAATCTGCTGCAGGAGATCGCGTTGCATGCTGGGGGAGTCCCAACAAGGCGACCTCAGGAAAAGCTTATCATCAATAATGGAATAGATCCACTCGCCATCTAATACGCATGTGATTAGCTGTATGCTCTATTGGGGATGAATTGAGTTAGGTGGGCGCCGTTGGCGCCGTAGAAGGAAAAAGCTTACCTCGATAAAATACAAAACCATAAATGCCGATGCGGGTATCATACTCGACGCAAATGCGCTTGATTCCATCTTCAACATTAGCAAGTCCCGAAAAGCTGGCCATGAGCCAGCAATCACCGAGGCTGCCTTGTTTGACATCGTTGCCACTAACGTTGGCCATGAAGGTGGGCTTCTCGAAAATCTCATGAACACGTTTCACAGCCTTGGGGACCACGGCACTTGGATTGAGCATGGTTGACATGCTCAAGTCGTACTTTGTCCGACCGAGGCTGTTGAGACAGTGTCCCTTCTCCATCTTGAGATCCCAGTCCTGTGCAAGAGAAACCCCAAATTAGCCCGTTGTTCAAAGTGCCACGGGCAAGGCTAGAGCTGTCACTTACAAGATCCCAACCAGGGTCCCGATACCGCATGTTAACTCTCCGACATTCTTGTATGATCTTTTGCACCTTTCTTCTGCACTCCGTAGCAGCACGCTCGTAACCAGCACTGAGCAGTTCATTGGATCGTTCCGAAATGGTGGGCGGCAGAACCGGATCGAAGGGCAAGACAGAGACTGCCTTGTTGAACCTCTTGTTGCTGAAACGCTTCCATATCCGGTTGATACTCTGCTGTGGGGGCAGCTTTCTCTTCTTCTTCTGCTTCGTTTTATCGTTGCTATTGGTTGCCGCGGGCACAGTGGTCCTGTTTTTGCGGTAGTTGTAGTCGTCGTCCGACTCGGACGACGACGAGTAGCCGTGCATGATGGGCGATGTCCGGGGATCGGCGACTGAGGAAGAGGTAGGAAGAAAGCTGGAAACCAAGTTTTCCAGTTAAGGTCGAGATATCGGAGATATTGTACAAATACAAAAGTGGTCGGTACTGCTCCTCAACAATTACAGATTGGGCCTTGATGTAACCCTCCGTTGGGTAGATTAGAGTCGTATCTAATATGATAAGAGAGTAAGTAAAACATTCAGATGGAAAACACTTATCAGACAAAGGGGCAGTCTGATAAAGGGAACTCGGCATGTGGCCCTGGGGGCTCCGGAGCTTGGCTTGGGTGGGTGGCGGATAGAAAGTCGGAAGAAAAGGGTCTAGAAGTGATCGACGCTCCGGTCCCTGGCCGAGATTGGGGGAAGCTGAAAACAAGGGTCCAGCCAGATCCCAACGACAGCAACAGAAGATACCAACTCACCGTGAAAGGAAGCGATAAGAGAGTAGAGAGATCAACAAAGAATGTATTTTTGGTACCACACCATGGGATTGTGTGACGGGTAGGTTGCAGTGTGGTTGGGCGGCAGTGGTGTGGGCTGCCTTCCAGAAGGAAAAGAGAGAGGAAGAGAAGCAGTAAGATAACAAAAAAAGTGAGAAATCCAATTTGAAGTGGTGATATAGGATCAAGAACACCTATATAGGCGGGTGCGGTCTCGCTCGGAAATCCCAGCTCTGCGCAGATGCGGGGCAGCCTTGTTCTCTAGCTGAACCTACTTCTGAAGCAGCATGGATGTCTGGAACCGAAGTACTGGAAGTAAATCATCAGTACCCCAAACATACTAGTCGACGTGGACATGGATCTGGGCAATCCAGATCATGATATATGGGCCACAAGGCAACACACTACTATATGCGAGGAGGCACCAAAACGGCCACTCACCGATACCCAAATGCTGATGGTGCATCAAACAGTTCGCCATTCAGAGGAGGCCGGGTCCACCGGGTGGTCAAGGATGACCAGGGATTGCGCCTTCAATCATAGCGATTGGCGAAGCAGATGGCAGGCAAAAAAACAAAAAAAAGGTGCACATTCTGGATCGCAAGTCAGAGGTCTTCGTCTCGAGTGACAAGTGACGGGATGTCGGCTCTGCTGACCCTGCTGACTGAGTCGAGAATCTGGAATAGTGGCGTTCCCAAAACCCCCCCCCCCCCCCATGTTGGGCGACTTTGGACGACTGTGTCTACTGAACACCGTGGTGGTGCTAATCGAAGGTGATGGAAATTGGACGCGAGTTTTCATCTCAAATCCGCCTTTGTCCTGTGCGCCGAGTTGAGAGTCTTACATACCTGAGGCATGACAAGAATCCATGTTGGCTCTCGAGGTCGGTCCCGTTGCAGCAAAGAAATGCGATGGTAAGGCGGGAGCTCCAGTGGATAGCCGTAGCTGCACAGTTGCCCCACCTTCCCTCCCACCATCACGGACCACATCCCACCTCACTCTCAGTGTCCCGCCTCCAGCAGGACAATTGGAAGTTTGGTCACCGTTCAGGCAGCCCTCAGGCAGCATGCCAAAATGATCGCAGAATTCTGACCGTCCATTGAAAAAACTCGAAGCTTCTATTTAAGGTTGCTTTTTGTCCAAATTTACAGCCGTTTTCAACGAGGGCTCTTTCCACCAACAGTGATATTGCGTGATCCCCTGTTCCAGAAGCCATCCCTTGCATCTTATGGACATGGAAGTCCCAACTTTGCCACTATCTACACAAGCGGTGAAGCAGACATCCTGGAAACCGCCTTTTCCAGTTTCTGGCATCGAAAAGTTTCGTTGAAACTCCTTTCCCAGCGAATTGCATTTCGAGGTATCCATTCCGGGGATGCTCCCTGCGAGCTGCCCGGATTCTCCCCCGCTCATCAAGCGGAGCAAGCACCTCAATGGCCATCTGGAGTTATATGGTGGGGTTCTTTCTCCTTGGGCGGCGGGAGACAAAAAGTTCGAAATGTTCATTGCATCTGCGGTGTAATCGTCGAAGCCACCTCGAATCCGTCCGTTTAAAGAAATCCGTTCCAAAACCACAACAAAAATGCCGCTTCTCTTGGAAAGAAGGCACCTGCCCGACTCTGGCGTTTTTTATGAAGTTGGGTAGGTTGTGTGCGATAAGAGTTCCGCCACGATCTGAAGACAGACCGCTTCGCGATACTTCGCTGACTCAAGTTACTGCTGACCACCCATCGGGCCAATTTCTGCTGTGCTGGAAGTGAATTGCACAAGAGACATCCTCATCAGTCTCTCAAGACGCATTGCTCCTACGCTACCGGCTCTTGGTGCCTCACCTGCCGCCGGGAGTATTAATAATTAACGCGAATAATACCATATCATCCGACAATCCTTGTGTTCCGCCCTTCTGGACCCCCGCCATTGGTTTTCTGGCCTGTCTTGTCTCGTTTGGCTCGTCGTTGAGACTTGTCGTTCGGTGCGGCGGGACAGTGTCGTGACCGCTATCCATTGGCTACCGCATGGGCCTCCACACCCCCGACAAGTTGGAGGGTGGCAATCAAAATGGAGCATCTTCCCGAAGAGCTCTCTCTTTTTTTTTTGGGGTCTCAGTTGGGACATTAATCTACACCGTATGTATGTGTCGGCTACACCCCTCCATGGCGAACGGTAATGCAACAATACACCGTCCTGGTAAGGTATGTACAGCACACCAGGCGTATATTGAAGCGTCGTTGCAGATTTTGACAACAACAGAGTACCAGAAGTTTCCCGCCTAGGTACCTGCCTGTTGTCAACCGCCCTTCTTGTTCCGAGGAACGACGATATTATACCTGCCTTTAGGTACCTCACCGTTCTGTTTCAGGGTCTTTGAAGGGTCCTGCAGAGCAATTGGCGATCCCTTTCTTGTGCCGCTTTCCTCTCCACACACACTTCTCTTCGCACAAGTTCATCCACTCATCTGCAAGCGCACCACCCCATCATCTCTGCCGCCCTGTGGTTCGCGCTCCTTGTCCATTCAACAATCCTTCAGCCTCACTCTCGACTGCCGGACGCCTCAGAATGCATCTCCAACGAAGGAAGCGCTGCTTGGGGGAGCGGGTGAGCTCGGCCTGCTGCTCATGCCAGTCGCCTTTTTTCTCGTCATTCAAGTTTGATGAACAAACAGGTTACACCGCAATCCTCGTTATCCCGGGTGCAACAGAAAGAGTGACAACAGATCGAAGCGGTGCAACTGGCTGTTGAGAGCATCGGGTCGGTCCCCACCCAGAGCCTTCAGTATTACTCCTCGTGATCACGGCAGCTTCAGTGCAACCAACACGGTAACACGCAATGTCGTGATACCTTGAACAGCTAGAGCGTTTGTTCCTTCACGTCAGCACCATGCCATCAGCCTCTTCAAGGTCGCATAGTCGTAATCACATACGTATGTAGTTGTAGGCTGCGCCCGGCTGCTGACCGTGCGTAGCGTCGTTGCCTTGGAGCTCGAGTCATTCTCATCAGCGGCGGTCATCCAGACATATCTTCATTCGCTAATAAGTGGGCGGCTTCGGGCTGTGACTATCTACCAGGGCACACCGGCAGCTCGCCGAAACCTCATGGCCACAAAAAGATCCACTTTTCGCCGGTGTCGCCATCTCCGTATCCATTCCGGGCGGACATTCAGGGGTTCCACTTCTCCGCGTTTTGAAACTGCATGTCCGGGTTTTGCGGACAAGGTCCAAGCTGGCACCATATGCCGGTAGAAGACGAACCACTATACGGAATGCATCTTGGCTGCATTCCAGAGTTCCTCCTTCTCTAAAATGTTTTCGTCGTAGTGTCGTACAGGTGGCCGACGAGGCAAAAGATCACCACTGTGATGCCTCGGGTGGTCGTCATTGCAGACTTCGGGTGTTCCCAATGTAAAAAGCCTCCTTGGAACCGATTGGGATAGACACTGTGGCCGCCTGCATTTGACAATGCCTCACTACCCAACATCTGCCGTGCCGGGAAGAGCCACGAGGCAACGAGGGTACCACCTACTTGGGAGTCCGGGTCTAAGACAACGCGGGTTTGCCCCGTCTTTATATGTCGGCGTTCTCCGGAGCTTTGTGACAGGCAAGCATATCTTGGTGAATGCACGGCTTGTGCATATGAAAGGCACAAAGAGTGAGGTGAGCATTGTTGACTGATAAGCACCTCGATTCTGGACCACAATCCACAAGTACCAGTGGTGATGCCTCAAAAGGCAAACACGATGTGTCCCTTGCACTAATTATAAGACGCCAGGAAACATTCAAAGCTGCCAACGAAAGCTATCCACGACTCTTGGTAAACTTGCACATGTCTTCCTGAGCCGCCTAGGTTACAGATCAATATAGATGGGGATGATAACCGGAGTGCTCCGCGGGAGGAACCGCAATCAGTATGCTAGCTTTGCTTTGGACACATATATGCCTGGATTTCCTTCGACAGTGTATGTGCCGAAGTCTCCGGCGTTGCAGTGTCATCCCACTGTAGTTGTTCGAAACTCGGAAGTAGCCGCATCTGGGCTCACTTTGACTTGTTAGTCATACTGAGATATATTAGCTTTGACAACCTCGAGGCTACGGTCAACTTTGACAGGAGCCCCCTGAGGGACAAGTCTAACCTTACATGTCGTTGAAATCCCCCACCGTGTACCTACAGAAACCGCCTTGCTTTTTCTCCTAGCTTATCGGTACTGAATCTAAAATCAGTCCCTGTGTTCAACATGGTACAGATGACAACAGGGCTAACGGCGTGCTACGTCTTGCAGAAAGCTCTATCAAACCGTCACGGTGTATACATGCCATGACGGAGTACAGAATGACTTCCAAACCCTACGTCAAGAGCCTCCAGATGCCTGCACCTATTCTTATCTTTGGACTTCTTACAGATAACCATCTGAAGTAGGTTGACAAGCCGAAACCCAGAATTTCAGTTTCGAGGTCAGGGAAGGGAAAGTGTGGCTTTTCTGTCAAATCTGACCATAAAATCAATAGACCGTAAGCCACTCGAAGCTTGTGATAAGGTCTGAATTCAAAACAAGACCTAGATGAGTCTAAACGGCGGATGACACCTCTACTAGGAGCAGTGTCACGAATCTGTTCATGTCTAATAAAATCAAACAGCCATCCTACATTGCCCAAAGAGGACAGATGTCAGATACCGTAGGTATACAGGTAGGTAAGTGGTTGGAAATCTAAAACAGAGGCACTCCTGTTGACTTATAACAACATTGAAGTCACTTTGAATAGATGATCATTGAAAGGGGTCTATTTGTCAACAACCGTGTCTGAATCACCACAATTAATTAAATGATCCTTGTTTCATCACCATATCACATCTTACTCATTCTGCAAGACTGACGATGGTTGATAACAGCTCGGATTATGACTTGGATTGTTGCCGGATCTTCACTCCATAATAGTACGATAGGCAACCAATGCGGTAGGCAACCTGGTAAATTCATTGCGAGTCCAGCTACTGACCAACGCAGGCACGAGAATGACTAGAAACTGCAAAGGCACCCGATGTTGAATAAGGCCCCCTCACACCCTCCTAGCCCATCATTTGCCTGCCACCCCTCCTCCTCACAAATGCTGCTGCATCGTCATCCCCATCCCCATCTCCAACCCTTTCACATCCCCCCTAACCCAATCAAAAACCCCAGCCCAAATCTCCGCCCCATCATGCTGCCGTTCCATATCCCGTTCTACCTGCCTCAGTACCTCCTCAGCCTCGGCCCCCTTCTCCGCCGGATCAAACCCATACCACCGTAACGCGTCCCTGACCCTCAACTTTGCGCAATGGGCGTCCTTTTCAGGGTGGCCCTGGAACGTAATAACCGAACCATTATGGCTGAGAAACGCCTGGTTCCCCGCCAATAACTCAGAGAACCCGTTCGGTGGTGTGTTTCCCCCTACCGCTCGGCGGTGGTGCTGCTGGAGTCTTACCAAACCCTGCTTTTCTTCTACCGGATAACTGGCAAAGAACCGCTTCCCCAAGGGGGTGAGTTTTGCTTCTGTTACTCCCAGCTTTTAATTCCCCTTCATCAGCATCCCGTCCCAGTTTAAACCAGTCAGAGAGATGACATACCTCAGGAACATCCATATCAACAATCACCCCCCCAAACAGCAGCGCAATGGTCTGATGACCCCAGCAGATCCCACAAATCTTTTTTCCTGGATGATTCGTCACGACATCCAGGATGAATTTATGCACCCTTAAAATCCACTGGTGTTTTTTGCGCGGGTCGGCGTTCCCGCCGCCCACGACGATCAAGTCAAACTCCTCTGGGTCGGGAAAATCCTCTGCGTTTTCAGCAGGGAGGAAAAATGATAGGGTGCAGGAGGGGGAGACGTTGCGGATGGACCGGACATACGACTCGCGGATGTCTTGGATGAAGGGGGACCGGTACGAGTTGAGCAAGACGGCGATTTTGAGGGGTGGTTTTTGGCGCTCGTGGGCGAGGTTGAATTGGGATTGACCACTCATGCTGACTGATGACGAAGGGGGAACAAACAAAGCACAATGATGGAAAAACGCCCTGGGGTTGAACCTGGGCGTTGTTGTTATTGTGTTTGTTGGTGGTTTCGTGAAAGTGAGGACGAAGCTGTCTTGAAGTAAAAAAAAAGAAATTGTGGGGATAGAACTGGACACAATCGGTTATTTATATTCCCAACCTTGTTGTTTCAATTCGACCTTCTCTCCGGGGCCAAGTTGGTTCAGGGGTTTGGGTCATATTTAGTGTGTCAGCTGATGAGTCCAAAAGAACATGCCTGGTTCACCATCTCCAAACGCCCCATGACATCACCGCTATCTGGGTAACGACAAAGCGCTTTCAGAAAACAAAGGTGATTGTTCGAAAGTGTGGAAATACAATGGGGCCACGTAGTTGAGAGCTTCTGGAAATTCGAAAAGAATGTGGTGTATTGACCAATGTCGAGGTTGGCCGAGACAAAGCAGGGCGACCAATTACTAATTTCTCCACCATTTGGGCCGGGGTTGTTTTCGATCGGATCGTGATGGACTCAAGCCCAAGACTTCCTTGGGTGATACATTAGGCATCGACCATGGCAGCCATCTCGAAATCGTCTTGACGGATGAGATAACCATCCTGGGACACAGCACGACTGGAGCTGATCCACTACGAAAAGGCTCTGCAAGCCCGATCCCACACGGCAGAACGACAGTGCCATCACAAATATACTCACACTTCGGACAGCCAGTTGGATAAGTATTGGGCAACAGAATCACAAGACAGAGTTGACTACTCTAGGTACGACAAGAAGATGAACATCGACAACAGCCAACACACTGCAACCAGGCTTGTATTTGCTGGAGATGGGGTATTGATTGAGAACCCAAAGCTTGTATTTACCACAAGCTAGTAAAGACGCCGTCCCTTTTTGGATGCCATGCATGCATTGCCATACCCGAACCCGAATATCAAACCCAAATCAAGAGACCCCACATTACTCCCATCTCGAGCCCAAATGCTTTTCGACATTTAGTAGTCGGTGGCACCGGTCTGGGGGAACTCGAAGACGACACCACGGCCGGTCAAGCGCTTGTAGACCTCGGAGTAGGTGTCGAGTCTGTAGTCAACACCGCCACGCTCCTTCTCGTCAAGGATAACCTTGAGGGTCTTGGAGCCGTCCTCCTTGGTGCGGAGACGCTTGCCGACGATCTCGACGGGGTAGACGAGGTCAGTCAGGATAGCATCGTGCACAGCGGTGAGAGTGCGGGAACGGGGGCGCTTCTGCTTCTGGAGGTTGCGGGAGCGGGTGGAGCGCTTGGGGCGGGGCAGGATGCGGCGCGAAGCGAGGATAAGGACGTGGCGGTCGGAGAACTTCTTCTCGAGCTCACGGGTGAGGCTGAGACGGAGAGTCAGTTATCATGTCAATTTTCATCGGGAAGAAGACAATAAACTTACCGCTGCTGGACGCGGTGGAAGCCCTGCAGAGAAGGAACGGGGACAAAGATGACAATAGCCTTCTTGCCGTGGCCGACCTCGATCTATTTCAGATCCAAGTCAGCATGCGAGCTCCTGGATGACATTGCAATCCATGGACCGCTTCCCGTCCTATTCCGCGCTGTTATGTGGATGTTATTGACGTTATGGTCATCGGACAGAGCAAGAGCTAGGTGCTGGAGCGACCAAACACTCTGCCCTGCCCGCCTTCCCAATGTGCAATCAATCTCCCAATATGTGCGACGCCCGACGCGCTGCGAAATCATCGAAAATATGTTTTCTTTTCGGTTTCGCTGCGGTCGGTGGAACAGGATTTTCCGGGGTTTGGTTCTTTCGATTGGTGATCTTTTTGTCGGTGTATCACTGGATAATTCATACCTCACGGGCAGAGACGATCTGCAGAGGGCGGAGAGCGGCCTTGAGGTCGGCGGTGCCGGTCTCGAGGTCGTAGAGAGCACCAGCAATGGCGGTCTCCAGCTCAGAGGGGTTCTGGCGGGAAGGGCTGTTCGCCGCGATCTTGTTGAGCTGGGGGGTAGACATGTTGGCTGTTGTCGTCGATTGTCGTCGGATCGTCGGGTTCGGGGGAGAGATCTCGGGATTCAGCTTCGCAAAAGTGGTTGACAAGAGAATTGACCTGACAGTGGAGGTTTGGCACGGCTAGGGTTTGCAGCCCTCGAAAATTTCCGGTGGGGCAGTAGTGAATGAAGCAGGCGGTGGAAATTGGCAATTGACGAGTGGCTTGGCAAATCAGAAAATGTTCAGGCTGGTCTAAGCTCCCAATTGACAACGCTTTGGCCATTTGATTTTCAGGGGGTTGAACAGAGCTCTGAAGTTGGTGACGGCGCGCCTCGTCTTACTTACCGTGTTTTCCCCGAGACAATCTGTGTCAAGGAATCTATCCTCAGCCGGGCATTTTTAAATCGAAATAATAATTCACGATGGCAAACACCTCCAAAGCCGCCGGAGGCTTTTCCTTGCCCTTGATCTATCGAGCCGTCTTCCTCCTTATCGAACCGCTCTTCGCGCTTTCTGGCGCGTACCTCGCGCATGTCGACCAGGCGGAATTTCTCCGTTTGACGCATGCTGCTTCAGCACCCTCGTCGATCCCCCTCGGCACTTCGGTCGTCATGTCGCAACTCGCCAATATGTGCTTCTTGTTCTCCTTGATGCAAGCGCTTGTCCTGCGGTCGACGTCGGATCTTCGTGTCTGGAAGACCTTTATCTTCTGTCTGCTGGTTGGCGACATTGGACACCTCTACTCTCTCAAGGAGCTGGGAGTGCACAAATATTGGGACTTGATGAGTTGGACCATCAGCGACCTGGGTATCCCGGTTTCCTACTTCGGAATGGCGCTGCGCATCGCCTTCTTGGCCGGGATTGGTATGGGCGGCAGCAAGACGATTAAGGCGAAGAAGACGGCTTGAACGACCGAGGATACACTCCCCTGAAAAATGGGCAGCCAGCACAGGTCGTCTGGGAGGATACAGGGGGACCACCCAACCTCGGCATTGGATCTCGGCTGGCTGGACACTTGTACACGGAGGCCATCCTTCCTGGGCTATGACTTTGCTTCTGGTTCTGTGACCGGACGAGCTCACAACTGTAGTCATATCACCACTGGTGCCCATGTACGACACGGTGCTTATATAATATTTACAGGCCGGCCTGGCGCGCTCGCCGAGGATGTTTCTTTGTAAGCTGTCGGTATACCATTCCGTAAAGTACTCCGATGTAGACCAGGTACGCGGCGCAATGCCTGGCCAAACCATGCATTTGATGAACAGCCCGATCACCTTGGCGGACCACAGAGGAGACCATGAGCCGAGTTGTCTATCCATCACTTCGTTCTATCTCGTTGTCGTCTCTTAGAAGAATAAACTGCAACCTTGCTGACCTCATCAGCTCCCAGCCTGCTCCGTCCTCGGCCGCCTATCTCCCACCGAAATGCCTCCCGCTTTTGATCTAGCCTTGATGTTCTCGAGCGACGTCGGACGGAACGTCCTCTGATTTGTGGGAAAATCGGCAGCCAGACTGGATCCGTGGGGTTGCTGAGTTGTGTGCAGTTCCCCCATTCTGCCAAGCGGCATTCGGAAAGCTGTCAAGTCATAGCATACAAGCAACATCCTGGCGGGGTATGGCGGGGCCGAATCCAACGAGAGAGTAACATGGGATTGGTCAGAACTCCTGCGGCCCTCGTGTGTCTGCGAGCTTCCAGCAGTCCGGAAGACGGTCACCTTCGGGTCAATTGGTTTTTCTCTGGTGCATCGTTGTACGGTTGATGGATAAAATCCCGGCTGCTTGAGTTTGGGGGTGAGCCGAGCGCGTGGGAGCGTGGGTTTACCCCTCGTCGTTGCATCAGGGGAAGTTTTTCTTTAAAGGCGCGGGTGCCCGTTGCGTCACGGTGGATGTTGAGATATCTTGGAAGTTCTTGTTGTAGATCAATATTGAGTGTATCTGCAGTTCTTTTCTCCTGGTTCACAAGTAGCTTCGTCTCTGTTTGTGACCCTTTGCCCAGATCTCACAAACACCTCCCTCCCGTCAAGATGCCCTACCCCGAGACCTTCACCGGGTTCCAGGTCAACGGCCCCGAGACCTGGACAGAATTCCACAAGAACGAGTTCCAGCCCAAGCCCTTTGGCGACTACGACGTCGACATCAAGATCGAGGCCTGCGGTGTCTGCGGCAGCGATGTCCACACCATCTCTGGCGGCTGGGGGGAGCAGCACTTCCCACTGGCAGTTGGTCACGGTACGCACCCCTCCTCATGTGTCGTGTTTTCGGATTCAAGAAACTAACATATCATGACACAAAACAGAAATCATAGGCACAGCCCTCCGCGTCGGGCCAAAAGTAACCCTCATCAAAGAAGGCCAGCGCGTCGGCGTCGGAGCGCAGAGCTACTCCTGCCTCGAGTGCCGGCAGTGCAAGAACGATAACGAGACCTACTGCCAGCACCAGCTCGACACCTACGGCGCAAAATGGCCTGACACGGGCATTATTTCTCAGGGAGGCTACTCTTCTCACGTCCGCACACACGAGCACTGGTATGTTTTCTCCCCCCCCCCCCCCTCTCCCACCGTGCAGATACTGACAAGGGAAAAAAAAAAAGGGTTTTCCCCATCCCCGAAGCCCTCCCATCCACCGTAGCAGCACCTATGCTCTGCGCGGGCCTAACCGCCTACTCCCCCCTGGTCCGCAACGGCTGTGGCCCCGGAAAAAAAGTCGGCATCGTCGGCCTAGGCGGTATCGGCCATCTCGGTGTTCTCTTCGCCAAAGCCCTGGGGGCAGAAACCTGGGCCATATCCCGTACCCACGCCAAAGAGGCCGACGCCCGCAAGATGGGTGCTGACGGGTTTCTGGCTACTTCCGAGAAAGACTGGAATAAAGACCACATCATGACTTTTGACTTGATCGTCAACACGGCCAATAGTTTTGAGGGATTTGACTTGGATGCGTATTTGAGCTTGTTGGATGTGCATGCTAAGTGGGTTAGTGTCGGTTTACCGGAGGATACGGAGGGCATTAAAGTTCGGAATCAAACGTTCCTGAAGAATGGCTGTTTCTTTGGGAGCTCGCATTTGGGTTCACGCAAGGAGACGTTGGAGATGTTGCAGTTGGCTGCGGATAAGGGAGTGGCTACGTGGGTGGAAGAGGTCAAGATCAGCAAGGAGAATTTGGCGGAGACGCTGCAGAAGCTCCATAAGAATGATGTGCGGTACAGGTTTTGTTTGACGGGGTATGAGGACGAGTTCGGGGCTTGAGGGGATTCTGGATCATCTGGTCAAGGACATGTACAAGTTCGTTACGGAGGGAGAAGCATCAGGAGAGCAGATAGAATTGTTATGCAGCTGGTTACCGCTTGTTCCAATTTTCTTTCGTGTACGTCAAGCAGATCTCCAGAAGTCGAAGTTACCTACCGTCGCCGTGCAAGCAAGACCGACCAACCGCCTAATCCTCATCATCCGAGTCTACATATGCCTCACGCTTAATGCTGAGATCAAGACCCGCAAGAGGATCTGCCACGTCGTTGACCGAGAGCCCAGCCATGGATTTGCTCACTGTGCTCTCAGCACTGAAGATATACGGGTTTGGCTTCCCAGGCATGTCCTTCTTCCATTGCCGATGCATATATCCCAACGCCCCATGCCACTTGGCCATCAACTTTGTCATGTAAGGCGGCAGACCCACAAACGGATTTCCCTTTTCGTCATTCTTCAAGATCTTGGCCGCCATGCTGAAAGCCTCAAAGCCCTTGTCATGCTGGTTTTCGAACAACCAGGAGTACAAGCCGTGCACGACGCTCTCGAGGGCGCCGACGACCCAAGCGTGATGTGGACTCGCTGCTTCGCCGGCAAGGATGATGTCGCCCGCGGGAACAATCATGTGGCTCCAAAGGTGTGTGAACTGCTGCGGACGGAAGAAGGCGAACGCCCCGGCTGTGTTGGGGTCCTCACCCCAGTCGTGGGCGTGGTGATCCATGTAGCTCTCCCGGATGATAGCGAGCAGTTTCTCCTCGGAGATGAAGTCGTTGCGGTGCAGATGGGCGAGCTCACGGAGGAGAACGTCCTTGAGCAGAGTCTCGTCGGCGACTTTGTGTCCATGATTGGAGTTGGTCGACGTGAGGGCGCCGATGCGCTGGCCGTCCTGCTGCCAGGTGTAAGAGCATAGGAGCACGGCGGGTTTCTCTGCATCGTCGTGAATGTTGTATGACGGGTAGACGCAAGTACGCAGGTTGAGGTCGGAGTGCCCCAGCCCGCCCTGCTTGATACTGTTGGGGCCGAGATCGTGGATCCACCAGGCGTGCTTGAACTTGATGGCTACCTTGGAGGATGCGCCATAGCCTAGAGAACGCATGGCTTGTTTGGTTGCATAGTTTAGTCCGGCCTGACTAGTGTCCATGTATCGCATGCAGCCAAGGGTCGTGGTGTTGATGAGCGCGTTGTACTGGAAGGTCTTTTCGCCCACCGGGGTGTCGGCTGTGATTTGGACATTCCTTTTGCCTTGAGCCTTGATGGCTTTGACACGATGGTGGTAAGCGACGGGTCGAGTCTTGTCCAAGAGGTTTTTCTCGAGTCTTTTGGCGAGTTGTTGGGCGCCGCCGAGGACACAGTACCAATCGGTTTTCTTTTCACCGCCAGTCTCGATAACGTCGTCGCTGTCGCTGGGGTCCCAATACTCAAAGTCGAGAGACTCAAGGACAGTCTCGCTGTGTGCTTGGTCATACCAGTTGGTACCGCTGAAGGGTGTAAGCTACGGTTCAGGTTGCTCAGGTGGCTGAGAGAAGAAGAAGAAGAAGAAGAAGAACCTACCCGTTCATGGTTTCCATCCACTCGATTGTTTCATAGCTGTAAGGCGGCAGCGGGATCTTCGGATGATAGTCTGGAAACTCGACCTTACCGGCCAGATACTGCCGCGTACTATACTGATCGTACTCCATAAGAAGCTCCCAGCCTCTAGTTCCGGGCGGGCTTGTCTTCAAATCGTCCCTCAAGGCTTTCCGTATCGGCCCGATAGCAGAGTTCATGATCTCGTCCGGACTACACTGAAGAAGCTCGGTCGGAATCTGACCACCTTGGTTGATCTTGAAAGGGTCGCTATCATATGGGGAAGCGGCCTGAATAGTGGCGTAGGTGCCCCAGTGGGTGATGTCGTTGTAGCACCACGGCTCGCCTGCCGAGTTGTTGATGTAATAAGGGATGAGAGAACCAGGCTTAGAGTCCGGCTTGAGCTCAGTCTTTTCCATGCCCAAAGTCGCAAAGAGATCGAATGTCCTCTTCATAACCGGGTTGTCGGGGAACCTCATAGCGCCAACATCGTAATACTCATGGGGGCCGCTTGAAGGCTTGAACTCGTAGGTGAAGAGGCGGCCTCCCACTCTTGTCTCATCGGCAGCCTCATGGATCTGGTGAGTGAAGTACAACACCTTCATACCGAAGATCTTCTCAGTCACCACGTAGTCGCGATGAAATTCTTCCATGGTGGGCTTCACCCCATTAGGATCGACGGTCTCGAGATAGGAGAGAAACAGTCGAAAGTTGAGGTATTCCAGAACCTTGGCGGCGAAGAGTCCCGCGATTCCGGCGCCGACAATACCGACGTTGACGATCATGGGCTTCTCAGGCGGCCATTTGACATCGGGCTGATCGGTGAGGGGTGGAGGCTGTGGCAGGTCTTCATCATCTGCGATGTGGTCATTGTATTTCTTGCTGAGAGAGCTGTAGAAGTTGTATGCCTCCTTGATGGCCTGGGTGGCATGCGCGCGGGCCCATTGATCTCTGATAGAGAGCTTCTCCGGCTGGAGTTCAAGACACGAGGTGGCCGCCATGGCAGTAGGTTTTCTCCGCTACGGCGCTGTAGAGACTGCAGGAAATATATGCAAATCTGGTGCTGTCTGCTTCATACCTGGCGTCCGAGTGCCGAATGGGAGCCATCTTTATACTCTTCTGGAAGACCTGAACCCGCGGAGCTTCTTGTCCGTCCATATCCACAACAGGTGCGGTTATCGCGAGTCCTGGAAAATGTGCTCTGAGATTTTGACTGTCTACCTAGAACAGACGCCCAGCTCCCGTCTCAGCCGTTGACATGTCATGAGCTTAGCTCCGCGCATTACATTTGTGCTTCCTGCATCTCAGTTATCGTCAGACGTGAGGATCCCTTGCATATCAGCTCGCTCGGGCCACTCATCTTGCTCCGCGGGGGTGGAACGGGCGTCGGTGTTGCAGTGAAGCAGCTCTGATCTTGACGCCTACTGACGATAGTTAGATGTATGTGTGAAGTTTGGGAAGTGTTCAGCAGAGAACATCAAGCCTTACGGAACGTGAGTAGGTGGTGTGCCTGTTCTGATAGGCAGGGAGCGTGCTGCAGCTGTCCAAGATGAGCAGTGCGCAAGGGTCAATTCAGCTGGCCTCTTCTGGCACTATCAACTGCACTTCTCCTCCGCATTCGACGTCTAGAACCGAACCTCCCGATTTGTTTCTCGTCCATTTCCACCCCGCATCGTTCGCAATGTGAAAGAGTTCCAGAGAATCCGAACATGGTCGATTTTGCCGCAAGATTTCCATGATGACAGATACCACAACGAGTGCCAATTCCCTCCCCATCTTGCACCACCGAAAGAAGTACGAATACATCCCACTAACAGACCAACCCCGCCATTTGGAGGTGTTCTCCATTAGGTTGATCCACCTCCTCCCTTCCACCGACCGCGCATCTCCTCTCCGCTGCCAGCTCGTTGAAATCAGCATTCCAGACTATATCGCCCTGACCAAGTCCCACCTAAGCCTCCCCTCTCCCAGACCCGAACATGACTATCAAGCCCTGTCCTACACATGGGGCGATCCTGTCTTTCCAGAGACCCTCGAGGTTGTCTCACATACGCCATCTACCGACAGCATCCGGGATGCATCAACCGTCAGGACAGGGCTAGACTCGGGACCGGTAGCCCTCGGTGTTATCGAAATCACCCAAAATCTTCACTCGGCCCTGCAGTGCCTCCGACGGGATGATGAAACCCTTCTGTTGTGGGTTGACGCCGTCTGCATCAACCAGGCCGACGTCCTTGAGCGCAACATATCGGACTTCCTTGATGAGAACAAAGGTGCTGTCATCAACTCTTTTTTGGAAAGACCTTGGTTTCGTCGAAGGTGGATAATCCAGGAGGTTGTCTTGGCCAGAAGCGTCTTTGTCCACTGCGGTGCTTGGTGCATTCCGTGGCGCATATTCGAGTCCGCCATGATCCAGCTGTCTGGCCATATGGGTGCGTTCAATCCAGATCACCGCACCATGATACACGCCATCATTCTCATGCGGACCAACATGGGAGTCAAACGACAGCTGCCTATGGAAACTCTGCTGGAGTATTCTTCTTTCCTCTGCGCTGATCCGCGTGATCGGCTCTACGCCTTATACGGTGTTATGCAACGCTGGTTTCCGGGCGGCGAGAGCAACCGGACGCGTAACCAAACTGGCACGATAAACTATGCCCTGTCAACCGAGGATGTCTTTACCAATTTTGCCATCATGATGATAGAGCTGGACATGCCACTGGAAAATTCCTTAAAAAAGGGGGCCATAACTCGATATAAGGCCGTCACGCATGTCCTTCAGCTCGCAACCGCTTTTGGTCACCAAGACAAGTCGGACAAGAACCAGCTGGGTGGCAAGCTTCCGTCCTGGGTGGTTGACTGGACTGGCACCCTTCGTTTCAAGCCACTCAATCACTCTCCTACCAGGCGAGACGCATCTCTCGGCGTGCCCGTAGAGAGAGTCATCGCAATGCCCTCAAAGGACGGCATGCGATATCTCATCGTGGTAGGCATCCCGTTCGACGCCATCATAGCGACCGTTCCTCTCGATATCGCTGCCTTGCTCATCAACGACGAGATGTACGAAGCCAAAAGAGAACTTAGCCACTTTTTAGGTCGAATAGCAGAGTGCAGTGCGAAAGTGTGCTTTCCCTGCGGCAAGGATGGTAACACCTACACCCCCGCAAAGCAGCATCTCGTGATGGCCGTGGCCATCTCCATTGTGGCCAGCTGGCAGCACACCCCCGCTGGCTCATACTTTGGCCGCAATCCGCGCTCTCTTAACAATTTCCTCGAACAGCTGGAACGGTGCCAATATTACCTGCCTGATATGTTGCAAAGCTACCCAGCCTATGTCGAGCTCGTGAAGATTACCATGCGGGGACGATGTCTTTTCCTGACCGGGAAGGGGTTTATGGGTATCGCCGCAGCGGGGGCCGAGCCGGGCGACATTGTGACAGTGTTAAGCGATATCAACAACCCTTTCATTATAAGACCCTCAATGAAACCAACAGAAGAGCGCATCATTAATAAGATGGCGGGTGGGAATGCCCTCGGCCTCTTCGGCAGCTGCTGGGACGGGTCTCCGGTGCAAGAGAAGGCAGAATCTATTCATCTTGACCTGGAAAATCCTTCATCATCGACATCGAGGTTCAAGTTGATAAGCGATGCATATGTGCACGGGCTGATGCACGGAGAGGCGTGGCAGCTGATGAGCAACGAGCATTTGAATGGCGTGAAGGTGTTTCCGATTTAGTGACTTTTGGCGGTCCTTCCCTGCTTTCGTTTTTTGCATCACGCTGTCTTTGTTGCTTTGCTTGTCTGTCCGTTGGGATACCCATCAATGATACCGCTCTGTCGGTCTTGCAGCTGCACGAAGGCCAGGGGCTGATGCCGTCACCCGAACTTCTCGAACGTACTTCGCATCGTGATTTCATCCCAAATTTGAGCTGGATGCTCGACTAAGGGTAGGCGAGGAGGCTGAGATATCTCTTTTCGTGGCAAAAGCATGGCCTGTCCAAACCGAACCCTGTCATGGCGGCTTATTTAATTGCGTAGTCTATTTCAACTGGCTGTTGAGGCCATCGAGTTCTATTCGTTGGAATAGTTGATAAAACATAAGCCATTGGGCCCGCAACCGTGATTTATTCCTCCAAACCATACTCAATTTCCGAATCCGGGGGTATCTTTTGTCGTCAAACTTTCTCCCTGCTCTCTCCACCACCGTTGTGATCATCACTGTTTTATCCTGCCGAGCCCAAGCACACACCAGTACGCCAGCTCCCGCTTCTCCTTTTGCTCCCCAGTTCCAGCGCCGCTTCTGCCCGCCGCCGACTGTCCGGAAACATCATCATCACCGCCGCCCTCCACCTCCCACTCGATCCGCACAAACATGGGAATCTCCAGTATATCCTCGTCCTCCTTGAGCACGTCATCCTTATTCCTCAGCTGCAGAGAAGCAGGCACGACTTCAACGACGATGCTAACCCAGTTGCGGCCGCGCCCCCACACCTTACCGGCCTCGACTTGGAACTGGCCCGACTCGCCGACCGTCCCCGCCCGTTGTCGTCGAGAGGAAGAACCGGAACCATCGGTGTTCCGGACAGAAGACTCGCGGTCGTTATCCTTGAGCGCCTCGTCCCAGACGTCCGTGTTGGCGTCGATGTCGAAGGTGGGGCAGAGGACCGTCACCTTGGACGGAAACCTGCCGGGGGTTTTGGCGGGGGTGCCGAGTGTGACTTTTAGGGGTTCGAAGATGGGGTTTTTGAAGGTTAGCACGAAGTGTACGGGCTTGAAGGGCTCGAGGAAGTCGCCTGCCACAAGGGAAGAAGAAGAGCCGTTAGCTCCTGGCAAAGAAAGGCGTTTAATCGAGATGGAGGGCATGTAGCTCCCTGCTACTAAGCGGATGCGGAAACGGGTGTTTTGGATCTTGGCTTCGGGTTTGGAGATGATGTGGCGGCAGACGGGGCAGCGTTTGGAACGTTTTGTTCGTAACAGGTAAGGGATGGGACGGAGGGAGGAAGCAAAGCAGGCTTCACCGTGGAGTTGGGGTTCGCCGAGGTTGGGGGGTTGGGCCATCAGTTGGTCCATTGAGGAGGTGTCTTCGAGGGTAGTTTGATGGAGTTTGGCGATGGCATCCGACTCGTCGAGGTTGGCGACGAGAAGGCCTTCACTGGGGGTGTAGGCTTCGCGCATGATACCCAGTCGGGACTTGGTTCTCGTGTCGTTTAGTCTGCCCCCTGTGTAGAGATTCATAATTCGTGACAGGGAAGATGGGGAGGAGAAACCGAGGTCGCCGAGCGTGGAGAGGCTGTTCTCTGATGCGTTGGGGTCGGCCAGCTGGCGGTTGTAGAAGGACTTGAGGTTGGCAAACTGGGTTTCTAAGTCGACGACCTCTGCTTCTTCGCTGGCTGCTGCTGCTGCCGCCGCCGCCGCAACGGCAGCAGCATGGCCCCCTCCTCTGTGTGATGACAACTCCTTCCGCCGCTCCTTTCGTTCCTTAGCCGTTAGCCTGGTCTCCCCGCCATTTCGAATCTTTGCTAATTGTGCATGGATGCTATTCGGTTTGTCGAAGCGGATGCCGATTTCGGTGGAGGACCAGTTGCAATAGGAGCAGGTCAGGCAGTATGTCGTGTGAGGAATCCCCCCTTGGTCGGGAGAGAGTAAGTTCGGATCTGGGGGTGCGGACTCGAGGCTGGTAACCGAGAGCGGACCGATACATATCGGACACTGGAAGCAGCTGCGGGTGCATCTGGAATTGAGGTTGTCTTGTCAGTCTTTAGGGTTTCCCATTGCCATTGGCACTCTGTGTAGACGGACGGACCTGTTGCCTTCGCTCTTAAGATTGCTGCTGGGCACCTCAAACAGACAGCTTGGGCAGTAATATGTGACAATTTCCTCGGCAACACATCGTGGGCAGCGGATCTGATGACAGTCTTCGCAATACAATAGATATTCGAGAGGATAAAGGCCAAAGTTGGATCGTGGTGCGCGGGGATCGAAAGTGTGTTCCTCCTCTTCTTCTTCAGCGCTTGTTGGAGAGCTTGCGTCTGCTGGCTGGCCGAGAGGAGAGAAGTCTGAGCAGGGACACTGAATGTATGTGTATGGTTCTAATGGTGCCATGGTGCTCTCTGTCGCTACATGCTATGCTCTGCTCCAAAAATCCGGTGGTGGTGGTGGTGGTGTTGCTGTTGTTGACACAGGAACTGTTCTCATCCCCGCTGCAAAGAGACAGACGGGTGGGAGCTGGCAGCAAACAATTGCGCCGTTGCCGCAGCTCTCGGGAAGCTTAACGCGCTGAAGAGCTGCCCGACGCGCGCATGCCAAGAGCCTTCCATTGCTGTGCAGAGTGACTACAGACTGCCTGCAGAAGCCTGAAATACAGTTGACTTCAACCCTAACCCTCCTATCACCTTGATGCTTCGTACCCGGCATCTGATCAATTCCAGCCTTCCACTTCCCATCTCAACCATCCAATCTCTTGCTTCATTCCATCCGAATGTGGCAATCGTTCTTAGGATTTAGATACTGATTTCCAACGCATCAATGTCCCGGAACGACAGGTGGTCTTCACTCTCATCACCATTCTCGAGATGGAATATTTTTTTCCAATTGGTTTCGTTTCCAAAAAAAAAACAAAAAAAAGAAAAACAAAAAAAAAATGAAAGTCATCGACGCGGGTGACTGACGCGTGGCTTTCTTAACCTTTCGTCTCAACCATGGAAATGCACGCTCTGACGGCAGAGTGAGAGTCACTCGAATGATCTCGGGAAACGAACAAGTCTCGTTAATCCGGGTCGCAACAACAAACGGAATTGGCGATGATGGAGCATACAATTTGATCCGGCCTCTTCCCTAAGGTACCTTGAAGGAGTCCTGAAGATGCTGGCGGTTGGTTATCTAGGCCTTCTTTTTTGTTTTGACCCCGAGGACATCAAATAAGTGCCCAAAATCTCACGGGTCGTCTGCAGATTACTTTAGACCGACATAAGATTTTCCGCACTACCAGTCTGCGAGAGGTTCGATCTCTTCTTTTTCACCTCTCTCAAGGAATCAAGCGATTCTGACCTCTTCGTTTCATAAACACTCTCTATGTCTAAACAGTGAATACTCATCGTCTCCGTTCACCCCAACAGCACCGTTGCGTTGCCTGTTGACGGCATCCCGGATGCGGATTATAAACACCTAGCGGAACCTTATTCCGCACTGCCTGATCTCCGTTCCCGACTTCATGTCTGCATGCCTCACAAGTCCGAAACCGCATCATATCAGACACAATTGGAATCCAGGCACGCTCAACGCTCCTCGAATCTTCGAGGTCCTCATCGCTGGGTCGGGAATGATCTCGAGAGAGACGCCGTTGCTGACTGTGGCGGCCACAACACTTCTCACAACAGATCTTCCAGGCCACTTTGAGCAGTGGTCTTCACGGGTACTTCCGTTCTCATGGACCAGACATTGTCTGTCGGTACCAGCATCAAGAGATGGGATGGCGCCGAATATTCATGTATGGCTTGGGATGGCCTGAAAAGGGTAAGTACCTACACTTGCCAGTGCCCCCCTCCCGTTTCCAGGATATGCCATCCTAACCTACATCTTAGGATGCGGAGCTCTGGTCCCGGGATGGTAACTGCCTAGTCTACCTACATGAGAGAGGTGAGAGGCAAGAAGGGCCATCCTTCAAGGTCAATCTCGATGTTTTGCTCGCTGCAAAATGTCACCCACTTGTTGCCAAGTTCGCAATTCGACACGTGCCAGATTGGTCAACATCGGACGTCGAGGAAGCAGTTGTTGATGATCTGGTCGGCGACACCCGCCAGCATGAGGTCGTTGAGCTCTACATCCCGTCACCCCCCGCGAGCACCAGGGTCGAAGCTCGCTCCTATCATTTAGCTATCCGAAATTTGTTTGCGTGGGTGTTTCGGAGGCCCGTGGTCGGTGAAAATCTAGGGACGGCGCTCATCAGCCTACTCCACAGCCTGAAAGAATTCAGGTGTCCGGATGAAGACAGCATGGTCAGTATTCTCGGTTACATGGATGAGGAGAGCTACCTCGACATGCCCAACCGACCTTACCATGCGTTAGCGATGCTGCACTTTGCGGAACACTTTCAGCTCAGAGACCTCTATATGGACGCCATGTGCCATTGCGTGGGCATGTCTGGGCAGTTGAGCTCAATCCCAGAGTACCAAGTAAGCATCTGGACGGAACAACCATTTCACTCTTCTGCTAAAAGTTCAACCAGGTCATCAACTCGGCCACACGAAAGATCATTCGACACACCAGACTTGAGATGAATAATAAACTCCGAAACGCAGGTCAAATGCTTCGAAACTTTCTCGAGAATGACTTGCCGGAGTCACAGATACGGCTGACATCCGGGCAACGAAGCCATCTCAAGCATTTCAGGACATTCCTCACTGCATTCTTCACAAAGCGGCTAGGCCGGTATCCTCCGACATCTGCTGACCCTCCTGGCCTTGTCTTCGAACGGGATGTCTATACCACGATGCGGGATGATCTGGACGCCCTGTATCATTACCTTGCAGATACCACCTTTACCACCCAAATCTTGCCCACATTGGAGCAGATCCAAGCCGGAGGCCCGGTGCTGCAAATCATCCACGGCTTTGACCAGCGCAACAAATATCCATCCTTACTTCATCCTCTGCCCCTGATACCCGAAGCCATCCCCAAGAGTCCCACTCGTTTAATATCATGGCTGACCAGAGGTGACAAACCCAAACCAGACCAGCGGCTTGTCTCCAACGCAGCGTTGATCAAGGCAACAAACAAACAAAAACACATCGCATCGAATGAACTGGTTGCTGCGTACCGGAAGTTTGAAGAAGATTCCGTTTTCTTCCCACACAGAATGGAGCGGAACGAGAAGCTTTCTCATGCTGACATGCGCACGGCGCGATGGACAGTTATTTACTGCCTCGATCAAGTACTGCGGGACTGCGCACAATGCCCGCCAGAATGCCGCAATATGACGGACGTAAAGTACAACATTGCCATCAAGTCAGAAAACATTACGCCTCCGTGGGCACATATGGAAGACTTCTTGAGCCTTACTGACGTCTGTCCGCCTGTGTCTTCTCCTGGCACACCACAGAACCCTGCTGTACAGCGACAAGCAAGGTTGTCTGTGGAGTTCAAGCCGCCTGTTTCCGGACGAACGCCTCTTGCTCCTGCTCTAGCACTGCAAAAGACTACTCCACCAGCGGAAGATCTTCTGTCTCAGTCTTCGACACTTGCTGCTAAGTTTAACCTCAAGCTGGACACCGGCAGCTCCATTCGGAAATGCCGAACGCCTTCTATCTCCCCAAGAACCTCACTCACCGGCGCACGACCTTATATCAACAGAACCCCTTCTCCCGCCTCCGGCATACAACTTGCGGTTGGTACTTTCGGGAAGTGCAAATTGCGTGCCTCCTGCCACACCTTTGGTACTATCGACCACTACTCCATGGAAGACCTCAAGCCCTTGCCTTTGAGTGTATGCGATCGCCCGGCTTCCCGAGGGTCTTTGTCTTCTTCCAACGATGCAAGCGAGACCAGTCAGAGCAAGGACTCCGAGGCATCCACTGCTCTGACTGCTCCGAGCTTGAACCCTGGATTTGACGAAACAAGAGCTAGCGACTGCCCAGTAGCAGACTATGACTCTGACACCATCAGCCCACTCTCATCGGCCCCGAACTCAAGACCCAACAGCGTGTTCCCTCATGCGTTGACCGCTCCGAACTATTCCGGATGGTCATGGTCTGAGAATAACATTCAGAAGCCCACATTGCTGAATGATCACCGCCTCGGCAGAAGCAACCCCTTTACGCCGCCCGAAAACCCTCGCACCCAATTTCAAAGTCGAGCCAGCAACGAGCAAGAGACCCGGGCTCCCCAAGGGGATAACCAGGAATGTCAACAACAGCCACAATCGCAAGCGATGGAGGGCCTCAAGTACGAAATGAAGAATGCGTCGTCCTATTCCATCCGTACGCTGGCCAGCAGCGTGTACTCGCAGGAATCGACGTCGACAGTTGGCCCACCTCCTCCGCTGCCAAAGAAGAGCAGCAGAAGAAAACTGCCCGGTTTGCACCCTAGGCCGTTGAGGATTCGCAAGATGCCTCCCAGTGTAGGAGCTTCGCGGGGCCATGCCCGGGATCACTTGTCTGATGGGGGATACTAGACGAACTACCTGCCAACTTGCATACTACTTGTTCATGGGTAACGAGATTGTTCACTTTGCATAGTAGCGTCATGTTGATATCGAAGAATGATGACCTTATGATTTTTTATGATCTTCTACTCTTGCTTCTTCGCAATGTTGACTTGTTTTCGCTCGTCTCAACTTGAAGAGAGCGAACCGAGAATCTAACCCTTTTTCTCGACCATGTGCCGTTAGCTGGACCTAGTTTTCTAGAGAGTCGGTGACAACAGGTAGTAACCATTACACAACGGACACGGCTCTGTTTGGCCCAGCTCGCGACCACTCTCGTATGATACGGGATTCAAGCATATTGCCTTGCAAGTAGACACAACAGGAGTTACAGCATATGTGGTCTTCATGTCGATGCACATACATGTGTGTCATGGTAGCGCCGCATACATGGGATCTGGTTCTACGACGGAAACAAGAAGAAAAAAATGGGTACAGCCATACCCAGCGCAGAAGAAGTTCCAGAGTTGAGAGTACAGGCAGTGAGTACATGAAAGAGTAGAGGCAAGAATCAGGTACGTTCACACAGTGATGATGTGGTTTTACGTATGTCAGGGCTGATGTGAGAGGCGTCTTAGGCTGGACCCTATCGCAGGCCGAACATTCCGATACTGCGGTGATGTAGTATAATTCTGTCTATAGTATGCTTTGGTCATGACTTATCAGGTGCTGTATGTATGCTGCTGTCTATACCTTGGGTATATCCTCGCTGTCTGTAGTCGCAACCCCCACCCCTTCCCCCCTGGTATGTGTTTTCAAGGCGCCCTCGTCTTAAGCTGAAGACCATGCCACTCCTTCACCAGCGGGCCCAGCGCGGCGTTGACAAGCCTCTGCTGCTTGAGCATGTTCAAGCCCCGAAACTTTTCCGAGGCAATGTCGATGCCGTACATGGACCCGCACCCGCCCGAGATGTCTTGCACGAGCAGCTGGGTCGGCGCGAACTCGGCGATCAGAATATCCCAGACTTGGGCCTCGCCTTCTGTCAGGTCTTCTGGCTTTGACAGCAGGCTTGTTTCTTGGGAAGAAGCTTGTTGTTCGGGTTCGGGAGCGGCAGCTGGTGTCGTGGTGGTCGCGGAATAGGAAGGAGAAGAGGAGGAAGCGGAGAAGAGCCGGGTTTGTTGCCACTGGTGAAGTAGGATGGTGCGCTGCGGTCGCGGAGATTGTGCGGAGATTGTTGTTGGTACTGGTGTCGCGGATGATGCCGTTGTTGCGGTTCGGGCAAGCGACTGGGAAGATAAGGAGAGACGCGCTGATGTTGAGGTGTGGGAGGATAGTCTTTGCGCAAGGCGCGCGCGGAGGCAGGTTCGGCAGATCATTTGACCGGGTTTAGGGAAGTGTTGTATAGACTGATTTTGATCGATTTGCAACAGAGTCTTGAGGTTTTCTCTTCTTCTTTCGAAATTCTTTGGACTGAGAACTTACAAATCACACTCTCTCGGCCCGCGAAAAGAACTTGGATGCGTTCCATGGGTCTTGGGCGTAATTCATTACAGGCGCCGAGCGAATTAAGCGGGCTCTGATTGGCTCTTCTTTACCGTGGTGAACTTGTCACTCTTGTGAAAAACGTCGCCCCACCTTCCCTTTTGGACTTGGAGCACATCGATAAATTCATGATCTTCCCTTTCATCAGCTGCAGGGACCAGCTTTGCTTCACATGCGTCTGCGTTTTGGGAAAGTAGTAAGATTAAGCTTAACTGAGAAAGCCTGACTGTGCAATCAAGCAGAATTGGCAATACATTTGAAGAGACGCATAGTTGAAGATCTATGCTTCTACGGCCAAATCAGTCCCGACTCCCGCGAAGCTGGTATTCTCTCTCTCCAGATGAACGGTTCATCCTCGAAAGATCGAGGGCTACACACAGATCTTGACTGGCCCTGGCTTCGTCCGTGGAAATAGAGCAGTTACGATCGTATTCGCTGAACAAGCGGATAGCATCAAATCACCATATTTCGACTTCGCCTGCTTCGAGTAACATCACGGTAAGCTCCGTACAGTACCCAGAGGATGAGATCATCATAAATGATGCCACAACTCGACGAGGTAATATCTCGCTGGTTTGGAACTCTTATGCTGGTGTAACCAACAGGATCTCATCATTATCCCGTGACACTGGAAATCAAGTGTAAAGGGACTACAACAATTTGTCCGAGGGCCTTCGCAATCTATACCCCATGGAAAGAAAGCCTGAGGTGTTGAGCCGGCACTCGTATCGGGAGGGTCTGAACCGCGCCAATCTATTCGCAACGGCTATCTAGGAAATACCCGACCGCGTCCTACATCGGCACATTTGACTTCGTCCGTGATTGACCCGAGGGGCTGCTGCCGAGGGCCTTCGAGAAGCGAATAACAACACCTTCTGAAGTTTCCCTTTTGGAATACCGTGATTATGGAGCTTTTCTTATGGTTGAAATCGTCTGCATCTTCAGAGGGTGTCAGGGTAGCAACGCGTTTAGTCAACTATTCAACACTTCCTACCACCGAGGTAGAAAAAAAAAAAAAAAAAAAAAATTTGGCAATTGAGCAAACCACATACAGTCAGGAACAACTATATGTTATATTCGGGGATAGGCATATAACCGAAAAGAGCCAGATGTTGGTAAGAAATGGCTCACGAGCATCCATTCCATCCGTGATGATTGATAAATTGCTGGGTGTTGATGAAAAGACTCCACGGGGGATCCATGATCTTCTTGACTGCAACCTGCCTTGCCAAGGTCGTTCGCCGAGACTTACAGGGGACTGTGCGGGGGTAATGCGGGGTATCTTTTTTTTCAACTTCCATCAAAGGCATGGCATGGCATTGGAGTCCCTTTTCTCAACTCTCAGCAATCTGCAGGAACAGAGTCACAATCGACAGAGATTCTCCAAAGGCTTTCTTGCATATGGAAAGGTAGAGAAGAGGCGCAGTTCAATCATGTTGTTCATCGAGCCCGCCTCTGTACTACTTCAATCGGAAGATAGCATCCGCATTATTCCATGGTATCCCTTTTTTGTCTCGGCCCCGATCAACCTCAACCACGGTGAGCGGTGGACATCGCTGTCTTGAGCTGACAGGGGGTGGGATGGGATGGGATGCCGCTAACCTGAATCTCTCCCCGACACTGCACCCACATGCTGCAACGGTCTTATGGCGCCCCGTTGCCCAGCGGTCCTCCCGCCTGGACGTTCCAGCTGAGAAGCCAAGTCGGAGGCTGAACCCATGCGCACACACCCGATAGATATGCCATCGCGACAACGTCGTTTCCAGAACCCAAGACAGCCAAGCCTGGTCCCAAAAATGGAAGCCGCTTTTGCTCGCGTCCATGGACGACTTCGATGCGCCAAGCCCAACTTGGTACTTGGGAAAGAGAGACACCGAATTCGGGGTAGTGTCTTGAATCTTTGGAGTCTCTCTTCCGCGATGATCGAACCATCCAGGCCTCACGCGACACGGGTGACCACAGTCTTCCTTCGAGTCTTCAGGAGAGTCGAGGACGGACAGCTGCGGAGGATGCGGAAAGATGGATACCTCATATGGAATAATCAATGAACATCACTTTGCCCATCGCCACCATCCCGACATTGCTGCTGCCGCACATGGCCATCTCCCATGTTCCCCCGCAGGGAACAAGGCGCGGGTGAGGAAGCGGGACACGGCGGCAACATTGGTTGCTTTGCATCAAGTCAAATCCCGTAGGCCAATGCTCACCTCTTTAATTAAATTGCCCTTGGCTAGAGATCCCGAGGCCCAATCGAGGTTGCATTCCACACGTTCGTGAGATGGGAGAGGAAGTGTCTACAGTTGCCTTTCTTGGCCATGGCAGGGCCAGACAAGGGGAGCAGCAGTGCAACCCAACATCGCTTTGCCCGCTGCCGGTCCCGGATGCTCGTCAACCAGCATGCTCATTACCCAATGGGAAGCTCCAATTGTGCCTGTCGATAAGACGTCTGGGTAAATTCGGCCGCAACCTCAAGTCGACGTTCCTGAGCATATGGAATCATGGGGGGTGGTATGGACAAACATGAGCAAGCGAGGATGGATGGTAGACATGGATGGGGGTTACCTGAGACCTTGTTGTTCCCAGCCGTGGGACAGGTACATATAATAACGGTCATGGCGCCAGTTCAAGCCCTCCAGAAACTTTGCGATGCTCTCGCAGTGACGCAGATTGGCAGTCTCTGGTGTGTTGAGTGCCGTCCCTTCGCTCTGTGGCCAGCCTCAGCTTTATCGCCGGTCTCAGTCGCTCACTTCTCTCTCCCTGCCGTCGGCTGCTCCTCACCTCGTGAGGTAGCTCCCATCCCTCCGGTCCCAGACTTCCCTTAGAATCCCCCGTTCCCCCTTTGAGGGACAGGAGAAGCAAGATGGTCCGGTTAGGCTTAGCAGCTGCGCTTCTGGCGGTCACGTCGGTCGCAAATGCACTCAAGGCCAACACCCCCGAGGTCCTGCCCGGCGCATACATTGTGGAATATGAAAACGACCAGGCAAGTCGAGTTATAAACCATCTGAGACACGGACGGCGGTTGCTAGCAGCGCTAACACCCCCACTCAGGACACCAATGCCTTTGTTGGCAAACTCGGAGGCAAGGCGTCACTGCGAAAGGACTTGCGCTTCAAGCTGTTCAAAGGCGCATCCATTCAGTTCAAGGATACCAAGAATGCGGAACAAGCAGCAGCCAAAGTGGCCGAGCTCCCTACCGTCAAGCGCGTTTACCCCGTCAGGCGCTACCCGGTCCCGCAGCACACGGTTCTCTCCACGGGCGATGCCGCTGTTGAGATGGTAAAGCGCCAGGCTGGTGGCAACGACACCTTTGAGCCGCATTTGATGACCCAGGTCAACAAGTTCAGAGATGCCGGTATCACGGGCAAGGGCATCAAGATCGGTGTCATCGACACTGGTGTAAGTTTTGTTGTTGGATGATATAGCGGGTGGTTGGTTTCGCGCACATTCCCATGTGCAGTAACACCAGCCGGAAGCAGCACTCTCGCTGACGCAAAGACATTCCAGATCGATTACACTCACCCAGCCCTCGGTGGCTGCTTCGGACCCGGCTGCTTGGTCTCGTACGGCACTGATCTTGTCGGCGACGCATTCAACGGAGCAAACACGCCGCGACCGGACAATGACCCCATGGATATGTGCAACGGACACGGCACGCACGTGGCTGGTATCATTGCTGCACAAGCGAACAATCCTTATGGTATTGTGGGCGCGGCTGACGGCGTCGAGCTCGGAGCATTCCGTGTCTTTGGTTGCTCGGGCGATGTGGGCAACGACATTCTGATCGCCGCTTATAACATGGCTTATGAGGCTGGAAGTGACATTATCACGGCTTCCATTGGTGGTGCTTCAGGCTGGAGTGAGGATCCCTGGGCTGCGGTCGTCTCCCGGATCGTTGAGAACGGTGTGCCCTGTGTTGTCTCGGCTGGCAATGACGGCTCTGCAGGTGTCTTCTATGCCTCTACCGCTGCCAACGGCAAGAGAGTGACAGCTGTCGCATCGGTCGACAACATCATTACACCCGCCCTCCTCGCCAACGGCTCTTATGAGGTTAGTGGCAAGACAGAATTCTTTGGTTTCACTGGCGGCGACCCAGGTAGCTGGTCTGGCGTCAGTCTGCCACTCTGGACCGTCAACTACAACATCACCGACAACGAGCATGGATGCCAGCCTTATCCCGCCGATACTCCTGACCTCTCCGGCTACATTGTGCTCATCCGCCGCGGTACCTGCACATTTGTGCAAAAGGTTGAGAACGCCGTTGCTAAGGGTGCCCGCTATGTGATCTTTTACAACAACGTGGGTGGCACTATCTCGGTGTCCGCCCGCGTAGACGGCGTCACTGGTGTTGCCATGGTGCCCGCTGATACCGGCGTGGCTTGGGTAAAGGCACTCGAGGCCGGATCCAAAGTTGTCGTCAACATGGCGAACCCCGCCACAGCCCCAAAGTTCCTCGCCAATTTTGAGAACACTGCCTCTGGCGGTTTTGCCAGCTCCTTCACCAGCTGGGGACCTACCTTTGAGGTGGAAGCCAAGCCTCAGTTCGCGACACCTGGTGGCTACATCTTGTCCACCTACCCCCGGGCTTTGAACTCGTACGCCGTTCTGTCCGGTACTTCCATGGCTTGCCCTCTCGCTGCTGGTGTGTATGCTCTCATCATGAACGTCCGTGGCACCAAGGACCCCAAGACAATCGAGAACCTCCTCTCATCCACTGCGAAGCCCAATTTGTACCGCAAAGACGGTGTGTCGCCATCAGGCCTTCTCGCACCTGTCCCGCAGCAGGGTGGTGGTCTGATTCAGGCCTGGGATGCTGCCCACGCAACCACTCTCCTGAGCCACTCTAGCCTTTCCTTCAATGACACTGATCACTTCTCCCCCGTGCAAAACTTTACCATCTCCAACACGGGCAAGTCTTCCGTCACCTACTCCCTGGGCAACGTCGGCGCTGGTACCGCGTTCACATTTGGCTCTCCTGGTGCCATTACCCCCGTGACGCTCGCCAATGTGGAACTCAGCAAGGATTTTGCTTCTCTCTCGATCAACCCTGCTACCTTCACCCTTGCCGCCGGCCAGCGCAAGATCGTCTCGGTCACTGCTACCGCACCCAAGGGCCTTGACGCTAAGCGTCTCCCTGTCTACTCTGGCTACATCTCGATCAACGGCTCCGACAGCTCGGCTCTCTCCCTCCCTTACCTAGGTGTGGCCGGCTCTCTCCACTCCGCCACTGTCCTCAACACCGCCGACACCCTGCTTTCTCGCTCGCGCGATAGCAACAATGGCGCCATCCTCCCCAACGTCACCTTCACCCTCCCACCAGCAGGTCAGGCCAATGACACCTCGTTCCGCAACAGGACCGAGTTGCCCAAACTGGTCGTCACATTGGCCATGGGTAGCGCATTGATCCGCGTCGACGTTGTGCCCCTTACCAACTGCTCCGTCGCGGCGCGCAACGCCCAGACCGTGTTTGGCGTCCGCACTCTCGGCCAGCCCGAGGACTTCCCCGTCTACTACAACCCCAGAGGAACACTGGAGTACAGCTGGGACGGGCGTCTCGCTGACGGCAAGTTTGCGCCCGCCGGCCTGTATAAGCTGGCGGTCAAGGCTCTCAAGATTTTCGGTGATGAGAACAAGGCCGAGGAGTACGATTCCGCCGAGACGGTGCCCTTCAGGATAAAGTACCTCAAGGAAGACAAGCTCCAGCGGAGGTACAGGCTATCGGGTGTAGCACAAGGACAGCCGGCTGTGGAGAAGAGGCAGGAGCAGTGTGAGGATGATGAGAGGAGTGCCAAGTTTTAAGGGTTTTTGTCCCATGTTGTCTCTTTCAGGGGAAAATTCAGATGAAGGAAGAAAGTATTATTAGATGCTGGCTTTTGGGGCTCGGAGTTGCGATCTACCGTACTTTAGCGTGTAATACAAGTAGAGCGACGGTATATACTTTGCTTTTCGCTTCACCTGGATACATTTCGTGTTTGCCGTTGTGAGATGATACGGATGAATCGTCATCGACCCCGTCCTGGCTTTGTATCTCTGTGTACTACTCCACCCCTTTAACTTCCCGTGTGTAGTACCCGTTGGCGAGAGGTGGACGGAGACTTGTTTACGACCATGCATGAGGTTGTACAATTATATTACTTCCGACATGTCAAAGTCCTTCTCCTAGTAAACAGCTTGTGAAAGGTTTGTGCGAACGTGGCATAACCTAATACAGCCCTCGGTGAGCACAAACGATGAACTTCCATTGACATCTATCAGGCATCTCAAGGGTTTGACTTTTCCACTTTCAAGGCTTGAACTGGCGGCACATAAATGTAAGACTAGGACCATATTTAGATCAATATCTCGGAGACTCCTTTGGCTGTTCACCTCGTAGGTGTCAATGTCGAATGGATTCTTGAGCAGGATGTCGAGTCTCGGACGTGAATCAAGCTTTGTAAACTCATGTACCTACTTGATCTGGTCTATATGTCAGCACCAAGAAGACGAGACATTGAAACGAAGCTTTCAGTTTCTGGAACCACAAAATCCGGTGCAGAGTTGGACGCGGAGCATAGTTACATGTTACAACTCACATTCTACACAATGTTACTTCCCCATACTCTTATCAGGACAAAAGGCCTCGTATGGGTTCACCGAATGTTCTACAGTGTGGTACCTCTTGTGCGGTGTGGTATCCGTCAGCTTCCGTGGACAACAACCATCACACTGACCTGACATCCTTTGGGGCTTATCTATGATTGAACTCCCGGAAGCAATGGGTGTCAAAAGAGCGTCAGTTCTTCCTCTGTCGAATTATCTTGACTACCTTACAGACCATCATCTTCAAGCTTGATCTTTGAACCAAAATGCTCCAATCCACCGTCACCACCCTCCTCCTCCTCTCCTTCTCCGCCCTCGCTATAGCAGCCTTCATCCAAGACCCAAGCAGAAAACATGGACCACTTCCAAACGACCCCAGACCTGCCCCAGACGCTGAGGCCAAGGCGGCAGGAATCGTCGCCACAACCATCGTCATCGAAGACTCGGCCAGACTAAGAGCCCCAAAGGTCCCAGATGGCGTACATAACCTCCAGCCGGCAACTTTTACCACCACCGTCGCCAACGGAGCCCCAGTCAGAGGTGTACCAGATATCACCGTCCAGAACTGGTCCGACAACCGCTCGTGCCAAGGCGAGTCCAAGCCGCAGGTCTATGCGAATGGTCTTTGTGGGGTGATTCCGGGGTTGTCGATCAAGGTGGATGTTATTCCTGTTGGGTGCAAGAGTAAGTCTACCCCCTACCTATTTACATGAATATAGGAATAGGAATAGGAAATAGGAATAGGAATAGGAAATAGGAATAGGAATAGGAAATAGGAATAGGAATAGGAAATAGGAATAGGAATAGGAAATAGGAAATAGGAAATAGGAAATAGGAAATAGGAAATAGGAAATAGGAAATAGGAATAGGAATAGGAATAGGAAGGGAGAAACAAGAGACTGATATGAAATGAAACACAGCCCTAATCTACACCTTCACCGACTGCGGCGGCGAGTCGCAAGAGCTGGTTGCGGGCCAGTGTTATGATGCTTACAGGTTTATCTCTGTGCAGACGACTTGTCCATAGGTAATTCGGACAGGGACTAGTCTATCATCTGGGGAGACAGTGGGAACAAGGGACTGGAGTGCAGTGGTGGTAGGGATGAAAAGCTTTGGAACAGCAACCTGGAGTTCATGGACTTTGTTTGCACAGTCGTGAGATGAAAGGCAGGACGTAATCCCATTACAATCACATTGAATTTCAACTATTCTTCTCTTTGATAAAACTGCATTTCTTGGGTGCGGTAGATGCAGGACTAGCCCCTTGGTCTCTTGGTGATGGTGATGGTGGTTTGCCAACACCGGTAGCGAACGGAACCAAGTCGTGGTCTTCCGCGGACATGAGACCCTTCTACCAAGAATTCTAAATTTGGATTTTGGGAGACCCGTCCAGACCAAGACTACCTACCCCGTTGGTTGATACTACGAAGTGCTGTAACTCACACCATTTTTTCTTCCCGAAATTCTCATGCAATGCAGGCGTGGCATCTCTGGAAACGACTTGGCTTGTGGGTTGGCATCTCGGTACTATCATAAAGACGAAGACACGTTGTCGTTGTTGATTTGTGTTGTCTACAATGAAGTGCATACCCTTTTTGTCGTCTGGCGGCGGTCAAGTCTTGAGCAGATTCGCTTTGACTTCTTGTGGAAAGTCACCCTGAATTGTGCATAAGACAAAGCTACGGGTCCTACCAAGTAATCGGGTGTATCTAGTCGGATATCGGCTTTAGGGTGATCAAGATCAAGTGTGGCGTCTTCCAGTTTTGAACAGGTCACAGCCCAACCAGCCGCCACGGAAAGAGATGATGCTGCTGCACGAAAGAATTGAGCCGTTGGGTCTATTGAATTTCGATGACGCAGGACGAAAACAGAGAACGGGAATCACGGCATCAGAGAGGAACGACATCTCAAGAAACTTGCTAGGGGGCTTTTATATCATCACCATGTCTGCATCCACGCGGTATCTTATCCCGCAGGAACGGCACATGAATGAATGCACAAAAATCCCCGAGCAAGTCCGCACATTGTGATGGTGATTTCCATCATGACGGGAGGAGATGTGACACTGGCAGGGAGAGACACACGGAGATGGGATTGGACTCATCTCTGAGTGATCCACAGGTTCAAGAAGCACGTCACACGTGTTTGTGTGCTTTTGTGTGTGTGTCCTTCCACGGCCTCGGTACCTTTTTAAACCGCCTTGAATGAACAACTGGCGTAGCATTGGGAAGAGAGAAAAATGCAATGCGACATGCCCACGAGGAGGAGAGAAACCATTGAGCGGAAGCTAATGCGTCAGAGTCTCCCTTGCTTTTTGGAACTCGGAGGAAAAGAAGCAAAGCCTTTTTCACCGGACTTATTTGGTTGTTGAAGTCGGAGATGGAGCAAACACTTCCGGTCTGTACGCTCGGAGGTTGTCTCAGCTCAGGATCCCGAATAGGGAGAGCGTTTGGCTGTGCGCTAATCCAAATCTTGTTGTACAGCTTTTTGGGCACCAGAAGAAATGAAAGAGTGAAGTTCTGCGACCTGTTGCCGGGTTGATGATGAGGCTGATTGTCTGATCTCCAAGGCATCTTAACAGTGTGGTTTTCCTTTCCCCTCAATTCGATGTCGGAGGAAAAGAATCAGCCAAGCCCTGTTAGGATTGGGTTACAGTCCACCGCCGTTTCAAGGTTCAGTTTCTTGCAGGACAGGGCGGGCGGGATGGATGTGGGATCTTGAGTTCCCAGAATTGCTTTTTCTCTTCCCCAGCCATCCCTTTGCCGTTTTGTGGAGGGCAGCTTTGATAAATCAAGCATTCTCATGCAAGTTGTTATTTGATCTGATGCAGAACCACTCAACACATAATTTCAAAAGTGAGAGCAATGAAAGAGACTTTTATCCGTATCACGATATCCATGTCAGATACGGTCAGAAAGAAACGGAGGTTTCCGTGCTGCCAATAGGGGGCCATACTCCAAGATCGCAAAAGGTTTAGCTCACCGGGAGCATCAAAAAGTGATCGCCGCACCCGTTTTTCTGTCAGATGGAAAGACTTACATTGGCCGGGCCTGGGTGCGGGGGGCTATTCGATACCCTGCGATTGTGATTGTGAGTGTCAGTTGATGACGACAGATGCTTTGTTTACTCGGTAGGAAATCGAAAGGAAAAGGGGCGTATCATCGCCATGCATGAACTCATATGGGTGTACAAGATGGCCAAATGAGAATAATCACTGGTGAGACGACGCTATCCAGCAAGGGATATTGAAGCAGAACACCATACTCTTTTCCCACCATATCAACACCACCGTTGGTCCGTTGTCGATCTCCCTCCCAGCGGGTCTGGCACCTCGGCACAGCACTATTGAGATCGACGACCAAAACGGCCCTCAGACCCTCAGACCCTTTCTCACGGAGTGTGCCGTGCAGAACCGTGATCCAGTCATTTGCCGGCAGCAAAGTCAGGACTCAGGAGCGAAATGGCAGAAAGTGCTCATCGCCATCCGATATGACCAGCGGGATCATCCGACTCTTGTTTCTTGTTGATCGGACACAGGTATATAACTGTTGTGATCTCCTCGTCTTGAGACATCCCTTCTCTCTCACCATCCTCACCTTCCTTCTTTCTTCCTCCTCCCCCTTCCAACCACTATCCTTTAGGTTGTCAATGTCCCTCCCTTAGTAATAATCTTCCAACCACAGTCCTTCCTTTCGGAGCCCTAACAACCAATAACCAACTTTTGACACTCTTTTTGTCCTCATACACTCATTATTATTACCCTAATTCTGGACATACAACCACACACAAAACAACAAGATGAAATTCTCCAATGCAGCAATCGCCGCAGCAAGTCTGGGCTCTGCCCTGGCCGCTCCTGGCAAGCTTGATCCCCGTCACGACACTGTCACAGTTACCGTCACTGCCGACTCCCAACCAACTTGCACTGGTGCTCCTTCTAGTATCCCATCAGTAACCGCTTCCCCGTCAGCGTCTATTCCAGGCGCTGGTAATGGTGGTGCTATTGGTGGTGGTAACGGCAACGGTGCAGGCGATGGTGCTGGGGCCGGTACTGGGAACGGTGCTGGAAATGGCAACGGAGCCGGTAATGGTGCCGGTGCTGGCAATGGCGGTGGTAATGGTGCCGGGAATGGTAATGGCAATGGCGCCGGGGGTGGTGCTGGTGCTGGAAACGGCAACGGCAATGGCGGTGGTAACGGCAATGGCAATGGTGATGGGAACGGCGCTGGCAATGGCGGCGACAACGGAGGAGGCAACGGAAATGGCAACGGTGGCGGTCCTGGTAATGGCAATGGAGGCGGCAACGGCGGTGGTCCCGGGAACGGCAATGGTGGTGGCAACGGCGGATTCCCCGGCTTCCCAGGCTCGCCAGTCATTCCATCAGCCTCCGTTCCCGTTGTCAGCACTACCGTCTCTTCTGTAATCTCCAGCTTGACCATCACCTCCTCCGTCACAGTTTCCGGTCCAAGCGTGACCGTGACCGCCACTCCCTCCGTGTCCGGCCCCGACTGTGGTGGTAGTGGTGCTCTCCTCGCACTTTGCATCTCTCTCGGTATCGGTGGTGGGTCAGACAACACAGCCACCGTCGCAAGTTCAGGCTCCGGTTCAGTCTCTGGCGGCACTTCTCAGACCGCTACTGGCACAGGCAGCCTCACTCTTGGCTCAACAACCGGCAGCAGCCTCCTTTCTTCCATCACAAGCATCGCTGCTCTCCCCTCCACGACCGGCGGCGGTGGTCTCTTCCCCGGTATTCCAGGAATCTCTAGCGTTCCCCTCGGAGTCCCAGGAACCTCTAGCGTCCCCCTCGGAGTCCCAGGTATCTCGGACGTTCCCCTCGGTGTCCCCGGCATCTCCTCCGTGCCCCTCGGTATTCCAGGCGTGTCGAGCGTGCCTCAAGGCGTGCCCGGCCTTTCCAGTGTTCCCACCGGCGCCACTACCGGCAGCGTCCCCACCGGCACCGGTGACTCTGGCATCCCACTGGGTATTCCCGGTATCTCTTCCGTCCCACTTGGGGTTCCCGGCATTTCCAGTGTTCCTCTCGGCGTCCCTGGCATTTCTAGCGTTCCCACTGCTCTTCCCACCGCTATCAGCGATATCCTTCCCGGCATCTCCAGCATTCCCCTTGGTGTACCAGGTATCTCCGACGTTCCTCTCGGCATTCCTGGCATTTCCTCTCTCCCTCTCGGAATTCCCGGTATCTCCAGCCTCCCATTTGGCGACGCTTCCTCAGTTCCCACCGCTGTCCCGACCGACATCATTGCCAGCTTGTCTAGTGTTTTGGCCTCCCTCACGGCTACCACTTCTGTCACGCTTTCCACCGTCACCAACACCGCATCTGTGACCGCCACTGGCACTGCCGCCGTCTCGGGCACCGCTTCTGTCTCTGGCACCGGTACTGCTTCCGCGTCCGCCACTGTCTCGGGCAACGTGGTCATCAGCGACCTCCCCGTTCGCCCTGTCACCGAAACCGTCGAAGAGCTCGTAGACGTTAATATCGATCTTGTCGTCAAGGACCTGATCGATGTAACCATCGAGGTTGACCTTGACGTTACCAAGGACCTTTCCGATATCTGTACGTTGTTCCACCCAACCCCATTCAGATATAGAAAGACGATCGACTGACATCCATTTGTACAGCTGCCATCATCGCCGAGGTTGACGTCGATGTCGACATTCTCAACCACGCCATCCTCGACCTCCAGGTTGACCTCCAAGTTCTGCTTGACAACCTTGGTCTCATTCTCGATGTCGATCTCGAGCTACTTGAGCTAGTCGACCTCGAGATTGTGCTCCAGCTTCTTGGCGACGTCGAGACCCTTCTGCTTGAGGTCGACCTTGTCGTCCGTGACTTGCTTGACCTTGGTGAGTTACCTCCCCATCTCTAATACACATCCAGTTGCTAACAATAAGCCAGACCTCGACCTTGACCTGAGCGAGCTCTTGGACCTCCTTGTCGATATCGGTGAGGCCGTTGTCAGGTTTGTCGGAGAAGTCCTCGAAGCGGTTGGCGACGTTGTCGTCAAAGTCGTTGACCAAATCGAGGACGTCGTCCGCGGCATCGACAACATCTTGGATGACCTCCGCGATGCCATGCGTGATGACTAAATTCTCTGTCTCTGGACGGAGGGGGATTAGTGGTGTGGATTGTCATGACATCGAATGAGCATTCTTCTTTCTGGCTGGGCTGAACCTAAAAGGGGCTGTGATGAGGAGTAAACTGTCTGTGGATATCTTTGGGGGTCTTTATATGTAACTTATAATATTCTGGTGTTTGTTTTTCTGTTGCTTAACTGAGTACTTGTTTCCACCGACTTCAGACTCTCTCTTGTGTTTCGAACCTCATTTAGTCTTTGCATCGGCGGCAGACGACCCTGCAAGTGCGTTCACGAACTCCTCGCTGATTCCCCAGATCAGGGTGACCGTGGGGAAGATGAGCCATGCAGCGCTGTTGCCCTGTCAAAACTTACACACACGCAAAAAGGAGGGTTGTAGGGGACTTACTTGGGAATAACCCAGAGAAAAAAGAGCCTGAACCAATTGTTGTGCCCGATGTTGTCGAACCCAGAATGATACTCGTTGAGCCCTTCATTCAGTCAGCAGTTGCACCCATGGTTACTGGAAAAAGGGAAGACGTACAATACAGAACCGTCTTGGAGACAGTCATCACGGCAGCCGTATATCCCACCAATGCAGCTGTGGCAGCCTTTTTCCCTCTCACCGTCCCGCTTGCATCCTTGTTCTGATACCAGGTCAGGGCATAGTAGAGATACATCAGAGTCTCAATTACGTTGAGGCTCGACTGTGCACCGTTGAACCCGTCGCCTGCATTCCACGATTTCCATCCGTACACATGGTCGACTTCTCCGTACAGAGCATACGGCACCCACAGAGGCCAGTGCAAAGATCCTCCGGGCATCGAGTGCGGGCGCAGGAAGACGTAGCCGGCGTCCCATGCTACCAGCGGCAATGAAATGAGGAGCCAGAGCAGAGTCGCTCTGGTTGGGGTGTGAGAGAAAGCCATTGTCGTTCTCTTGGATTGGAATTGTATGGCAAAAATGTGTTCCTCTCACAGTGTGAATTTGGCGATGGCTTCACTGCTCGGTTGTGGCAGTTCAGTTGAAAGAGGAAGCGGGGAACTTTTGTTGGAGGTGGAACAGAAGGTGACATTCAAGTTGGGGCTTTGACCTTCTGCTTGCAAACGAAAGTTCCAACTTGGAGACAGGGAAGGTGGGAGTGCAATGGATGCTCCGTTTGAATTGCTTCTCTTGTCACAGTAGCGAGACCGGCGGTAAACGCAAAAGCCAATCAGAGAAGAATATTCAGACTTGGAGCTTGCCAAGTTGGGAACTTTGTCACAATTGGACCGCCAGTGTTTCGTTGCAGAAATCAAACCCTCCTCCAAACATTGAATCGCTCTGTGATTGGTTCAGAGTGGAGGCGATGCATTGAGATGAAAGTTCCACGAGGTAGCACAGTGAATTTACCTTTATCGCGATGGCTTCATTTCTGCTAATTCTGTGAGGTACTTTGACTATGAGAGTTGCAAATAGAAAGATGAAACTTTTTTTTGGAACAGATCAACATCTAAATTCTAAAGCCTGGATTTTACTTCCTCCCCCTCCACCCCATCATCTTCCTCTGCACCCTCACCAACCCCCAACATCTCCTCATCCACCTTTTTGTCCCTCTCAAGATACTCATCCAGCCGCTCAAAAGGGCAACAAAAGAACATAATCACCGGATCCCTACCGAAATACGCCAAAACCAATTCTTCCTCCTCTTTCTCTTCCCCCTGCATGTCATTCTCATCCCCAGAAGCCGCAACTCTTCCAGCAGACATCCAATTCGCAGTATACACCACCGCCCATCCCATCCTCACCCAATCCTTTCCCTCTTGATTCTCTCCAGCATCCCCATCTCCATCCCACCTCCAAATCTTCGGCCCCTCCTCATCCCCGAAAAGATAATCCCGAACCCCCCGAACCAACATCCCCTTCGTGACCCCCTCTTCGTTCCTAATCACAACCTTGCCCTCCTCCCCATCAACATCCGGCAGCGAGCAAGGACACCGGCACCCCCAGGTAGGCTCCTTATCAAAGAACTTGACGGTAAACTTCTTCCCTTTGGGCTCCGTCAGATACATGGGGATCGTGTTGTCGCTCTCCACTTCTTCTGCGGTCTTTGTTAGGACTTCGAACCAGAATTTTCGGAACTCTTCCCTCGAATTGCTACTCTCATCTTTGTGGTGAAGAAAAGAAGGGCTTGAATCGGGTTTGTTGTCGAGAAATGCATCCATGATTGCGTCCACCGTCCTGCCCCATCTTTCAATCGCTCTTCCGTAGTCGTCGTCATCGTCGTCATTATGAGGAGTCTCGTCGCAATCTTTATTCTCATCGCCACGGAACTGTGTTTGTTGGTGAATTTCCGCGTCGGGCATCTCAAAGTCTGTGGTAGTCGCCATCCTGACGTTCTACAAATCTTTTGGGCCACAACGTTTTGCAGTTGAAAGAATTGTGGTGAGACGATGGAAAGATTACAGGCTGCTTTGGGCGGGTTTTATGTGTTGGTTCATCGAATGGCTGAGCTAAGTGCCCAGGTTGCTGTTGGCGCCATCAACATGTCCTCAACCCGTCCTCAATGGTATTGGCCGTGGAGGGGGATGGCTTCGCCACAGTGGCAGACCCAACCACCGGGTTAACAAAAAAAGGGATTAAAAATCACTACATGCGTGCTTTCAAAAGCACCGAGGTTCTGATATTAACGATTGCAATTCCAAACGCAGCATTCCAGTCCAGGCACAGGCACAGGCACTGGCAGCATGGGGCACTTGATGAGTGACCTTTCAGATTGATAGCTCAACTCCCAAGAAATACACATCTACCTTGAGCTTCCGTGACATGACAAATGAATTCTTCCAGGTCATTACACACGTTCTTCCACCCTTTAAAAATGTTCAGAGCTCCCAACGGCTTATTCCATAGCAATATTCCCAACCAATTTCGGAACATGTGGTTTCTCCGTAGCGGTGTTCCATGTATACACAAATCGTGACAAACCCGGCGACTCGTCGGCGTATCGGGATGTCAAAGCATCAGAGCAAATAGAAAGCCGACAACCATGGCCTTAACGCTTCTGGAGGACGAGAATGATTAGCAGATCTTCAGAAAAAAGCAGCCATGACACCATATTTGAAGACCTACCTGCGAATCAGAGCAGCAGGTTCGGCAGCGGCATTCTTGGTACTCGTGGTGGCCGCGCCGGAGTGGTTTCCCGAAGTCTCACTCTGCTCGGGGGCAGCAGTTGTCAAAGTAGCAGATGTCGTCCAAGTCAAGTTGGCAGTGGGAATGCTCTCGCTGACCAGAGCGGTGCCATTCGGAGGAAGACTGCCATTGACAAAGACGGTGTTACCAGCAGGTGGAAAGAGCGTGAGCTCGGAACCCTGCGATGCCTGGTCGGGAGTGAAAGTAACAGTGCTCTGGGGAGGAGCCTCGGGGCTGCTGTAGATAGTAACAGTGCTCGGGGGAGGAGCCTCGGGCTTCAAGTTGTTGAAGACAGTAACAGTGCTGAGTGCCACCGTGGTCCAGTTAACCTGCGGAAGACTATTGGGGTTTGGATGAACAGTAACGTAGACCACTGCCGCTTTGGAAGTCGAGCCACTTTCGGCGTTGACGATGTCGTTGGAGACGGCAGCTAACAGGATCGCCGCACCGGAAAGCTTTGCGGACAACATTTTGTGAGAAAGTAAAGAATGCGTGCCTGGCTCAATTCTGTCGATAAATTGGCTGTGAAAGATGATGTGCACTGCAGGCCAAAGGAAGAAATAAGAACAAGTCACCGGACGTCGATGGAGCGAATGATGACTTTTTCGACGTTTGCCACGAGAAGGAGATTTTCAGATTCCATTTCGCATTTCCATCAAGACTGTGGGTTTGAAAACTGCTGGGAAGCAGAGAACAAGCGGGCAGACTGTTGCCTTCCAATCTGTTGAAGACGCGTGGGGGATCTTAGAATTGCACTTTCCTCCTCGACAGAGTGGTGATGGTGTTCTGAACACCTGTGCCTTCCTGAAGAGCTTCAGGCACCGATGACTGAAGTTTACCTGGCCTACCTAGGCTCTCTGAACTTTCTACCATGACTCCAGTTGTCACGGTTTCCATTACGCAAGCTTCGATTGGTTACCTACGTAGGTAGAAGATGAATGGAACCCTTCCAGGTTGCCTCTGACATGGATCTTGCCATTAGGTTCGCGATCATTGTTGAGCTCGTAACCCCCACCGTACCACTTCCAACTATCAAAATAAATTGGTTTGGTAAGTGCAACATATGTATTGTACGTAAGACTGAGATCACCTGCCCCGTCGTGGCGGTATGTGAAGGTTCTGCATTTCTCTGAATTCCATGTAATGAGGCGTCGGTCAACTTAAGACTGGGGCTGAAGCCATCCATATATATATGACCAGAACAGTATTGAAATTATCTGTACTAGCTAGCATAATATTTCTTTTCCAAACTCCCTTGCCCACTTAGTGGTGGCGTCGCAAGGCTGCCTTCCACGCACCTTACAACAATTCAATCCCCAAAAGAAGCGCGGCAGCAAGTACTCCAAAAGGAAGCCCCTCCCTTATCAACGAGGAAGCCGCACTGCCACCTGGTGTGGAAGCTGCAGGAGGAGGGCTGGATGTGCCTGAAGACCCGACAAGCGCCGAAAGATCGCTGTCTCCGTCAAAGTCGCCAGTCACGGCGCTGCCATTGACGCAAGAGTTGCCGGTTGGTGTTGGTGCTGATCCATTCACGAAGTTGACGGCGGCACACTTTATCGCATGTGTCAGTATCTCATGTCCTCGGGAGTAACTTGGGGTCTTAAAGTAGCCAACATACCTGGTACAAAATGCCATCCCCAGCATTGGAATTGACACCAAGAAACCCCTTCTTCCCTACCCATTCCTTGGGCGCCGTCACGATTGGCTCGCAGAAGTTGCCCCTGCTGCTCTGTAGAACAATGGGGAACAATTGCGTCCAGTTTCCACCTGCTTTATCATCGAGGGTGCCGCGGATCAACCATCTACCCTGGGAGTGGCCGAGAAAGACTTGTACGTAGTCGCCGTCGACATGGAAGTCCGTAGCTGTGTTTTGCGAGAGGTCGGGTACACCACCACCGCAAGGGGCGGAGCTTTGTTTGGTATCATCCAAGCTACCTCCCTCAAGAGAAGGTGGGTGGTAGAGCTCGAAGTGGGCATTGGCTGCTGAAAGGAGCAGAAAACCGGTGGCTAGGAGGGATCGAAGCGGCGCCATTGTTGTCAACGAGGGGTAGGACGGAGCGGAAAGGAGATCAATGCCGGCGTGTGGTAAATACGTAGGTAAGGTAGGTATGTTAGGATAGGTAGACAAGAATTGGTGAACGGAAAAACCGAGAGATCGAAGACTCCCGTCCGGGGGAAGCTCCATCATTAGGGGAGGTTCCCGGGCTAGGTATGGGGGAGCTTCCACAATGGTGCATGCCGAGGCGAGAGGCGGGCACGGTACGGAGGTACATGTACATCTATGGATCAAGACAACCTGAAGACCTCCACTTCAATGACGGGATTGTCTCAGTCGCCTACATCCTGATGGTGCGGGGAGCTCATCGAAGACAAGCCAAAGCAAACTTGTCAGGACACCTGCATGATTATGCCCTGAACGATATCGGCCGACAGCGTGGAAGCAAGAACCCATATTTACGCAAACGTGAGAGTATTCCGGCAAGCAGTCATAGAAAGAGCCGGGTGATGTTGCTGGTGTGCTACTATAGTATCATGGTATTCATTCCGCGAGAAGTGTCTCCAAGATACGTACCAGGGACGGAGGAAACGGGAGGCGTGGGAACCAGGAACCTGGTCCTGTACTGTGGAACGGAAGATCCGGCATGTTTACCTGGGTCAGTCTGACAAAACTACTGCATGCTACACTCTTATGATTCCTCTTGTCATCAATATTGATGTACCAAGCTCTACGGTGACTGTCGGAGAAGCGAGTAAAAATGCAGAACCGCAACATCGGGTTCGTGATCGTCCAGCTGGGAATGGTGGGGGATGTGCACCCCGCTTCGAGGTGTCGTTGAAGCCAAGCTTTCTCGCCTGAGTGACACAACATTGAGCTTACCTATTGCTTGACAACAGGATAGTTCTTAATCCTCTCAAACTGTTGTACCCCGACAAGAGTAATAAGGTATTGATGAGGGTACCGAGAGACCTTGCAGCTCTGGAATTCGAGATCCCATCAAAAACTTCATAATGAGCTCCAAATGTTTGCCAGCAGAGAGCATTTCCATTCCAGTTGATGTTGTCGGTCGAGTGGGGGATGTCTACTGGTTGTCTGCGCTTTCAAACCGGCACCATGCCACAAAGAGCTACTGCCAGGGTCTTTGAGTGCTGAGGCACTATCCCTTTTCAGGTCTAGTCGAGCGTGGGGCGAGGGGTTTTGAGCAAATTTGGATCCACTAGCGCCGAGAATGAAGACCATCGCGCCCTTGACCTTTGCATGTCTTCAGCAGATCTGTGGCCAGTAACAATTTGCTCGTTCTCCTTCGCCTTCCCTGCTGAGAACCATTCACCATCATGGGAGAGGTGCAGAATCTGGGGACAAATGGCTCTCTGTTGGTCATCATGACCTGAGGGGAGGAATGCAGCATTCAAGATGGAGGGCAGGTGAAAGGTCGCACACTCTTTTACGTGAGACGGGTTGTTTTTGTCCTCCTTCGGCCATACTCGTGGTGGTAGGTCGTGCCGCTGCGGGAGGATCTGAGATAACCCCCATCTCTCAGACGGGATCTCTGAACTGAAGATTTACTCTGGAATTTAGCCTTGAACTGCGGACGATTCAATGCCATTCTTTTCCAAGGTCATCATCTGCTTTATCCGCTGTACGCAGATGAGCCGCTCTTGATTAATGACCGGCAACCACGAGGCTGGTTTCCAGGTTACTCTGAAGTCCCATCAGTCGCACTCCACCAACGCCGGCCAGTCGGGACTCCCGTTCTGGTGCATTTTGGCCATTCAAGTCCAGACTGTTCTCTCAACCTTGACTTCCGTCGCAACATTTGCCGGCGGCCAAAGGTCTGCTCGGCAACTACCGTAGCGACCTCTTTCACAAGTCCGCTTGGTCATCGAAAACCCGTCGATATTGCATCCTTCTGGACGATGACGAAGAGAGAGACGTGAGATACGGAAATTCTTGGGCATATACTCTCTACGTCGCAAGAGTGTAGGGCAGTTGAGGTGTGCGAGCGCAAGGTGGTGGTTGGGACAGTGGTACATTCTGGGCCCGTAAAGACGTAAAGACGGGAACCCCGTCGGCATCGCAGACATGGACCACCATTCTCATGGCGGTGGTGGGTTTGGGGATACCAGTTTCTCCGTTGTGAACATGGATTTGGCCCGTCGTTTCTGGTATATCATTGCTGGATTTGTAGGCGCTTTTCTACTTTGTCGTGTCGTCAATACGTACAAGTCGCAAATACGGTCAGTTCCTCGCTACTTCGGTTGTAAAGTGCCGGACAAAAGCTGATAGAGGAGTGTGCCAGATTACGCAGGCGGACAGCAAATTCCGTCGAGTTTCCGACCAAGCCCAGCAACCGTGTTCTGGAACTATGGGCTACGTTTACAGCAGTCGCGCGAGAGGCCAGCTACCCACAGCTTCACATCCCGATCAGAGGTGTCTCATGGTTGACGCCACCACCGATGGGCCGCGTCATTGTGCTGGTGGTTTACTGGATTGTCGTGATCTACATGATGACCCACGAAGCCATTTACAAGGACGCCTTTCACTGGGAGCGCATCGGATTCCGGAACGCATGGATTACCGTTACACAGGTGCCATTGCTCTACCTCCTTGCTTCCAAGTGCAACGTTGTCGGGTTCATAATCGGAACGAGCCATGAGAGGCTCAACTGGCTGCATCGGTGGGTAGCCCGCACCATGCTGGTCACAGCTACACTGCACGGGTGGCACTTTTACGCTGATTGGGCACGCTCCGAGCTGGTCGAATATCAGATCAAGCTTCAGCCCATGGTCAAATACGGATTCGGGGCTTGGGGCATCTTACTCTGGGCTTGTATCTCAAGCTTTGCTCCCCTCCGGCGCTTGTCCTACGAGTTCTTCGTGCTACAGCATCTACTCACTGCTGCGCTGTTCCTTTGGGCGGTGTATATTCACATCCCCGTCGAAGCTCGGTACAATGTATGGTTCGCCATTGCGGCGCTGTGTTTTGATCGGGTTTGTCGCACGGTCTTGTTGGTCTGGCAGAACGTCAAGTTTCTCCCAGACAAGGCGAGGTGTAATGGAGGGCAGCGTATTGGACACCAAGCACAGCTCAGAGCGGTCGGGGATTCTATTACTGTGATCACTGTCAAGGACGTCCACTTCAAATGGCGTGCAGGCCAGCACCTCTATCTCTGGATGCCCCGTGTTGGCATTGCCGAGGCGCATCCTTATACCATTGCTTGTGCACATCAGCTGCCGGAGACTTGCATCTGCAATAGCATACAACTGGTGGTGCGCAAGCACGGCGGCTTCTCTAAACGTCTCCATAACTTTGCGACCAAGGCGCAAGCGGCAGGCAAGAGGGACAGGCTAACAGTTTTCGTATCTGGACCATATGGAGCACCACCACGGTGGGATATCTACGAGACCATTATTCTCATTTCGGCATCGACTGGAGCATCATTTACATTACCAATTCTCGAAAGCGTCCAACAGACCAAAAGCACGAATTGCGTCAAGCGCATCGACTTTTTACTTACCACCAAACAGGGGGAGGAAATCGATTTTTATGTGGCTCGTCTTCACGAGCTGATCGAGCAGGCAAAGGATGCTGATATTGAGCTCAACGTGCACATTGCCGTCACTCAAGGGTCATCAACATTTGCCAATGCCCAGGAGGGGACGAAGATTCGCGAAGTTGGGATATCTTCCTCATCCTCGTCGGGAACCAACCTTCCCGCCACAACCAGAAAACAAGTGCAAGAAAAGACATCGGGGCGACCACCATCACCAAACTCACCAACAGATATCGAGCAGACAGCGCCTGCGGTCCCAGTGGAGAGGAGGAGGTCGAGTAACGCTAGTACCGACTCGCACGTATTCTACTCCAGTGTCCGACCAGACGTGGAAGCGTTCATCAGGGGGCCAGTGGAAGCAACAGGAGGAGAAACCAGCGTGGTCGTATGCGGAGGGCCAAGTCTGGTTGCGAGGACGCGCAATTGTGTGGCCAGTCTATCGGATGAGAGAGCGGTCCACAAAGGGACTGGCGCGCAAGGGATACAGCTTTTTGTGGAAGAGTATAGTTTTTAACTGATTGGATATTCCTGGAAATATATACCCTCAAAACGATTCCACTCGAAGGCGACCCAACAGTTGCGAAGTACTTGTAGTAAAAATGGAACCTGGAAGCACTCCGTTTCTGTGGCCTTGCAAACAGTGCATTGAATGGAAACCCTTGGGAAGTCGAACAAAGCTGGATTCTGATTGGTGTAATTACCTATGAGCTTAAGTGGCCCCACCAAAGCGCGGTGGAATTTTGAGACGACGCGTGTGGCACTGGATGGAAGCTCACTGCCAGAACTCCAGAACTGCAGAACTGCGCTTGAATGTAGAAAAGAGCTCCCGTCCCATTTATTAGGACGATAATTTGGAATTTTCACAGCAACGAAGCCTTCTAGGCTTTGTTGTGCTGAAGTATCAATACTCATGACGATCCAAAGAATACCCAGCTTCCACTTTTTAGCACCTGTTCGAACCAGAACTCTCCAGAGCCATCTAATCAGATCGGGTACCTACCCCTCCAGTCTGCGCCAGACGGCCAGATCGTATTTCGCCCTGAGCCGTAAAACACCGCTAGAAGAGATCGCACAGAAGCAAGGAGCCTCGATTGCCGACGACTTGCCCAACTGCTACCCCGAGTCTAATCCCTACGATGTATACCGAGCGTACCTCTCCCGTGTCCTCCAGAAAGTCACCGGCATCTCGCAACCACAGAAGATATACAATGCGATCTCGCAACCCCGTAAGAATCGTGGCGACCTGGCGCTCTCAGTTCCCGCCGCCCTTCTCGAAGTAATCGCATCACAAAAAGAAGTGTCCAAGTATCTGCGACGATGGGAAGAACACGTGTGCCCCCGCCGTCTTTTTCTACCCCCCGCTTCAAACTATGGCTGACAGCTGGCTGTTTTGCAGTTCCCGGAAGATGATCCCCTCTTCAAGAAACCCGTTATCGACGGACGTTTCCTGAATTTCTACTTCAAACCCGGGCCCCTCGTCCAGTCCATTGTACCATGGGTCAGAGAAAAAGATATCGAGTTTGGAAGCAACAAAATGCTTGGGCTCAAGGACAGAAAAAACCCCAGCCAGGGAAAGAAGAAGATAATTGTCGAGTTCTCCTCTCCGAATATCGCTAAGCCCTTCCACGCCGGCCACTTGCGAAGTACCATCCTCGGCGGTTTCCTGGCAAACGTGTACGAGTCGGCCGGCTGGGACGTTACAAGAATGAACTACCTCGGGGACTGGGGAAAGCAGTACGGGTTGCTGGCGGTGGCGTTTAACCGATACGGCGACGAGAACGCCCTCAAGGAGGACCCCATCAACCACTTGTTCCAGCTATACGTCCGCATCAACGCTGAAATGACGGCTGAAAACGAAGAGCTGGAGAGCAGAAAGGCAAAAGGAGAAGACGTGACGAAGCTTGAGGCCAACAGTCTGGACGAACAAGCCCGCAAGTATTTCAGGAAGATGACGGACCGTGATGCAGAGGCCATAGATCAGTGGCAGCGGTTCCGTACGCTGAGCATTGAGCGGTACAGGCAAACATATGACCGCCTCAACATACGCTTTGACCAGTATAGTGGCGAGAGTCAAGTTTCCGAAGAGGACATGAGTGCCATCGATAAAGAGCTGGAGAACAGAGGTATCACGAGGGACGAAGACGGCGCTCGACTGATCGACTTCGAGAGCCATTCGCCACGCCTCCCAAGGGTACTGGTGCGAAAGAAAGATGGCACGGCACTGTACATCACGCGTGATATCAGTGAGCTTCTGGCCCGCCACCGGGAGTACCAGTTCGACAAGATGCTTTACGTTGTAGCCAGGCCTCAAGAAATCCACTTCAAGCAACTGTTTACAATTCTCGAGCGACTGGGTCACCAAGACATTTGCGCAAAGTGTGAGCATATCTCCTTTGGCATGGTTCGCGGCATGAGCACTCGGAAAGGCACTGTCAAGTTTTTGGATGACATCCTGCGAGATGTCGCCGACAAAATGCATGAGGTAATGGTAAGGAACAAGACAAAGTACCAGGAGATTGCCGACCCCGCCGCGACAGCCGATACTTTGGCGATCAGCAGCCTAATGATTCGAGATATGCGGGCCGATAGGTTTGTTCTTCCCCCAACTCGTCGTCTGCTTTTCTTTGATCCAAGACTCATCCGTTCATATAGGATAAAAGACTACCAGTTCAATATGGATGACATCACCAGGTATGAGGGCGAAACGGGACCGCATCTGCAATATGCGCATGTCCGCATGTGTTCAATGAGGCGCCAGAATGATCTCAGCAACGAGCAGCTCGCTAGCGCCGATCTTTCACTGCTCACAGAACCGCATGCTGTCAACATTGCTCGTACCCTCGTCGAATGGCCTGATGTTGTCAACAAGGCGCGCGAGAAACATCAGCCGCAGGTTGTGGTCCAATATCTGTTCAGACTGGCAGATGAGATAGGCAGTGCTTGGGTCAAACTCAAGGTCGAAGGCACAGAGCACGAGGTGATGAAGGCCCGCATGGCAGTATTTGACGCAGCGCGCATTGTGCTCAGGAATGGGATGCAGCTATTGGGCATGAACCCTCTTGAACGGTACGTTCTACATCTTCCCCTCTCGTTGCTCTTTACATCAAAGCAGGTCTGCAAGGCATCATACTGATCTCTGACAGCATGTAATCCCCATGCGGGATGACGGCTTGCTATTTTCCTGGCGTCCAGACGCTGTAAGGTGAGCGCTTTGGAACCGTGTGGGGTGAGGTCGTTGATGATTTCCCCAGCCTTCGTGGTGAGCACACCTACCCACCAGTGCCTCATCCGATGAGCTCATCTGACTTCCTCGCCAGACAGCAGCGTATGTTATGAATCATAAACATCGGTTGATTAGTTTCTTCTGTCAACAGCCCCTTTGCTTTGCTCTGCGCTCGCTGTGTGCAGAACTTGCAAGCCCCGCTACCCTCCCTGCTGAGCGACCCATATTCTACTTCACGGGACCAATGGCGCCGCACATTCGGCGAAATCGCAGCTTGTCGTACCCGAAGGGCTTCCGATCGTCCAGTCCAGATCTCCCTTGGCGGGTTTGTTGCGATGATCTTGCTATGCAGGATGGAGGTCTTGATGCAAAAACGGTAAGCGGTACCTTTGTGCCGGGTTGGGGTTTGAACTCTGTCGCCTATCTGCTGTTTCCCCTCCCATTTGCACAAAAATACAGTTGGACTCCTCCCTTCTTATCAATCTTGTTGGATGCCAACCCGGAGCATAAGACCTTCCCCCGTCTCGGCTCATTATCGCAAGAGAAATCTCTGCACACGGTGTGCGGTGTTGGTTGTGCTATCCGGACGGAGAATTGTGAACGATCCGTCCCGGCGCTGAGAAAAACATCAAACAGCACAATACTCAGCCACCGAATGATCTCCAGACTGAGTGGAAGTTTCTGGATGGTCGGTTTGAACCTGGCATTGACAGGGCTCGATCGCCGAGCTATGCATGAGCTAGAAGATTAGTGAGGCTACTAAAGCCGCTAGCGACGGTTGAAAACAAACAAGTGTGGATAAAGTGAGGGAGGACTGTGAGTAGGTGACTTCGAGGTATCCTGATGTCCACAAGAGATTCATATGTCGATCTCCCCTCCTGAGGCCAGCCAGGTGGTATCTATCACTCTCTCGACTGAATCTGTGAAGAGATCCCGTCAGGTTTTCAGTCAACAGTGGGTCAAAGACAACACCACGCCACAGGGTTTCCATCAGCAGCCGGACTACAGGTAGTACGGAACGAGCAGGCGAGTTCTCTTCGCGGAGCGCTCGATAAGAGGTTCGGTTCAGCCAGAGAGCATTGACCACTCAAGACTGCGGCTCATCATGGTGGGTAGCACTGAGTCTCGGTCGGTCGGTCTTGGCTGCATTCAATATCCCGAAGGCTGTGTGGGCTGGGGTCGTGGTACGAATGTCTGCCAGAGTATCCAAAGCTTAAAGGTTGCTGATTTTAGATTGAATATCTGATCCGCAACCGCCGAGGAACCGGTTTCAAACTCTAAATTGACCGCTTATCGATAATCACAATTCCATCGAGACCAATCAAGGACGCGAGAACTTCCTTGGAGTGTGGTACAAACAGTCCGATATGCCGTTCAGCTTGACTTCTTGCTTCCAAGAGGAGTTCGTCCCTCGGTTTACCAAGACGATCCAACTCTTGGTAATTTCGTTGTGGTTCGGAGGTTACGATGGGGGAATCGCAGTTGAGACCGCCCCGTCCATGGCGGTCACTCATTTCCTCCCGTTTTCCCTTTCATAACCTCTTTTCTACGTTGGTCACCAATGACTTGTGGTCTCAAGGAAGATGCTTGTTGTTTGTTGATACTAATCACCTTCGTACATACCTTGACAATGCAGAACTGTGCATATCCGAGTCAACATGGTTTGCTCGCTGCAGAAGGTATACCCACTACCGACAGTAAGAAAGGGAGGAGGATGGCTCAGACAAATGCCTGTAGGGTCCCTCCATATCGGGCTACCACAGATGTACATGATCAGTCATCTACCGACCACGCCACCGAAGAATTAAGGGTCTTGCTCCCCGATGCCAATCTTTGATAGGTCTCTGTACGTCTGTGATATCCCGGCTCAGCCAGGGGGGGTGCCGCCAAGTTCCGATCCAGATCGGTCCTGGGCTTTCTTCTTCTCAGCTACTTCGCTCTTCCGGCACACTCGGCGGTGCGGAGTTGAAGGCGCCAATGTATGTACCACCGTGATATGCCTCGCCTCTTGTATGGCCTGGCTGCTTCCTACCCTCCCTTTCGCTATTACCAAGAAAATACCAAGCCATGGCATCTCCACCTTTGCCCGATGGTGTCTTTCCATTGCTTCCAAGAGAGGCAGGATGCATGAGAAGAAGTGTAGTATATGATAACCAGGTGATGCTGTTTGCAGGACAGCAAACGGTGGACTGGAGAAATAGTATGCAAGTACGAAAGCAAACTTTGCAGCAAACGCGCAAGCATCAGGCGGCAGCAGCAGTACCAGTAGTAGCAGCTTTAGTTACAGTGGATTGCAGCACTTCCTCTTCTCATCCAACTTCACAGTACCTACCTAGCAAAGTCAGACCAGCGGGGAAAAAGGAAGAACTGAAAGCCCTTGATCATTCCGAACCACTTAGCACCAGGCATTAACATACGTCCATATTATACTCGCCATCCTCACCCGTTTTCGAGACCTGAATGACACAATCACAACATCAACACGCAGTGCGGTGACAACAAAACACATCAACAGCTGGTCTCCCCATTTTCCCTCTAGTCTTTCCTTCTATCTAGTCAGACGCTGGTCTTGTCTTTGTTCTTCTATCAACCACTCTGCTCCTCAAACCCCGTTTTCTCTTTTCTTTTGTTTTCCATTGTCGAGGCAACTAGACCTGACGAAAATCAACGCCATCATCATCATCATCATCATGGCTTTTGCTCTTTTTCTATTCGTGGCAGTAGCAGCCGCGCTGCTGGCAGTACACCGATACCTTTCATACAAAAACCGGATACCACCAGGGGCCAAGCCTCTTCCCGGCCCCTGGGGTCTGCCTTACATCGGCCGCGTCCACGATATTCCCGAAGAAGCTTCCTGGATGAAGTTTTACGAGTGGAACAAGGAGTTCGGTCCGATATACCAGATGGAGATGTTCGGCACCACGCACGTCTGGATTTCCTCAGAGCAAGTCGCCCACGAGATCCTGGCGAAACGAGCCGCCATCAACTCGGACCGGCCCACGATCCCCAACCTGCCCGACAATCGCACGTCGGGCGACTATTTGGCACTCCTCGGCCGGACCGAGACGTGGAAGCGCCAGAGAAAGCTTTGCAACCACCTCATGCACACTTCTGCGCTGGCGTCGCTTCATCAGTACCCCACCCGCGAGCGGGATAGATTTTTGTATTTGATGGCCAGCGATCCTTCCAAGTACCTCGAGTGGATCGAGCAGTTCACCTCCCGCACCGTTTCTCGTTTGTCCTGGGGCACGGCCAAGCCCGCGCAAATCCTCCGGCACACAACGTTTGGGCTGCTGCAAACTATTTCCCCCTCTGGTGCCCTCCCGAACGTCATTTCTTTTCTTCAGCACGTGCCCAAAGCCCTCTCCCCCTGGAAGAAGAAGGAAGCTGCCCGCCACGAGCTCGAGGACCGCTTGTTCCGCGCCAACGTTTCCTTTGTTGAGAGATCCTTAGAGTCTGGCCGGGGCGAGGAGTCTTTCATCGGCACATTCCTCAAGTCCAAGCAGTCTCCTGACGAAAAGGAAGCGACGAAATGGGGCGACAAGACAGAGGCCATGCACACTGTTGGCCTGATGGCCATCGCCGGCGCTTTGACGATTGGCTCCCCCATCCAGAGTTTCATTCTGGCCATGTGCCACTACCCTGACGTGCAAAAGACCCTGCAGAAAGAGATTGATGAGGTATGTGGGGGCAGGTGTCCGCAGTGGGAGGACAGAGAGAAGCTGCCCATGTTGAGGGCGGTGGTCAAGGAGGTGATCCGGTGGAGACCCCCTGTGCCCACGGGTATTCCCCATGCTAGTGAGAAGGATGATGTCTGGAACGGGTATTTTATTCCTGCTGGTGCGACGATTCACGCTTTGGAGTGGTATGTCTCTTCCTTCTTCTCTCTCTCTCTCTCTCCCCTGTCATCTCAAGTGCTGTGCTGACTGAAAAATGAGTAGGGGCATCACCCGTGACGAAAACACCTACCCCAACCCCGAAGAGTTTTTGCCTTCCCGATGGATTTCTCCCGGCTATCCCACCTACCGCGAACCACTCACGCAATACCCCAACCTAAACGGCTTTTCTCAATTTGGATTTGGTCGCCGTACATGCCAGGGTGTTCCCATCGTGGAGCAAGACTTGTTCCTGTCCATGGGCGGCATGGCTTGGGCGTTCACCATCCAGAAAAAGATCGACCCTCAAACTGGCAAAGAGATCCCGGTTCACTGGAACGATTACACTCCCCTTCTGATTGCAAAGCCGTGCAGGTTCGAGTTTGACGCGATCCCACGAACAGAGACACGAATGGAGGAGATGAGGGAGATGTTTGAAAAAGCGAAAGAGGAGGAGGAGGAGCACGATGCGGATCTCGAGATGGATATTGCGCAGTTTGAAAAGGATTTGGGGAAGGAGAAGATCTATCGGGATCGCACTTGCGAACAAGAAGTGCGACAAAAACAAGACTCGACTACTTCGGGATCTGGGTCAGAAGATGGTACAGCCTCCGAATCGGCCAGTGAAGGGGGGAGTGAGAGTACAGAAGACTCGCCAGGGCTGGAGTTTCGGGACTCGAGCTCGGAGGCGGATACTGATGATATGGCTTCTCCTTTGGGCTCACCCAAGATGACTCGGTTTCCACTGGATGGGAGTATCATGGGGGGTGGCAAGCAGAGGATGATAGGTGGTGAGCCGTTAGTGCAGGGCTTAGAGGTGCCCGGGGCTTGGAGGTGGTGACTATCATTTCTTTTGTCACTTGTTTTGATTTTGGGTGGCTTTCTATCTTTGGGCTGGTGAAGAGTGGTTTCTGTGAAATACCCAAGGGATCACACTGCTGTATTAGGATTTCTTTTGTCTTCGTTGCTTTGGGGGTTGGAGCAGGGCGGGGTTTCCCTTTATTTTCGCTCGATGGAGTTGATACCTTTGATGAAAAGCCGATTGAAACTACAGTTACCTTCTCATGATGATATGCTTGGCGTCAGGTAGAATTTAGTGGAGGATACACTCTTCTCAATACTAGACCTGATCATTTTTATTCTTTCTTGCAACTTTGAATTCGGGGTGAGCTCTGAAGACGGGAGATACCTAAGTGAAGCCCCATGACCCCGTTGTCATCAACTGGCTGGTGGATGGATGCACAATGCATTTGTTATGCATGCGTCCTTGATCACAGGCACACCACACGCTCGTCCCCGGAAAGTTCCTTCGAGCTGCATTTCCCCATGGGAACTTGTTCAGGTCGGGGAAAGTGGCCGATGCTGTGCCATCCATTTTTCTCCGCAACCTCCATTCGATTCCCAAAGAGTTGGTTGGGGTTGAAGTGGCGCGAACTCGCATATGCCGAATTCTCCTCGACCCTTCCGAGGGTGCCTGAGCTGTGCCATACCACATCTAATTATCACGACATGCTTGAAGGAGATACGAACTGTCGAGCGAACGACCCCCTTTTTTTTTTCCTATCACACTTGATCGATTCAATTTCACGACAGATCGTCAAACGTGGGTGATTTGAAGGAAAGAAAGAATCATGCATTCTGAATGGACGACGCTAATTTGACAGGCCTCTCTTGGTGGTTTTGGCAGTTGCTGATGGTTGTCGCGGGTAAAGTTAGCGTCTTTGGGAGGGGAACCAGTGACAGGCTCAGGAGGTCATTCCTCCAGCCACATGATGACAGGGGTGATACGGCCGGCAGGCGATTCTTTGGCTGGCAAATGCTGGCTGACCGTTGTTCTGTCGCACAATTGGTCAACGTTCCAAGTTTTGCTTTTTTTCGTCTTATTTTCTGGAACAAGTTCTTTCCAAGTTGACGATTCGCACCAGCGCACCGGTTCACAATGGCAGGCCTCCTGTTGGTCCAGAATGAGATCCTCAAAGAGCAGTTCTGGTCTTCTGATCTTCTGGGCAGATTTTAATGAAGGACGAAAAGCAAACAAGGTCTGTCTTCGGGCCGCTGGGTCGCTGCACTGGGTGTTGGTGGTGAGTGGCCGCTGACATGGTGGGTGACAATCCGTGGCGCGGTTGGATAGACGAGATTTCGCGGCAAAGAATGGAAGTACACGAGGAGATTCCTTTGCAAGAAGTTTTAAATGTTCTTAATGCCATGTAAATAAATGCAATAGTATACCCTTCATATATCCTTATGAGAGGACACCTCGGGCTGCTGCTCCCTTGTTTTTCCTGCATTCCCCATCTACATTCCCTTACCTACTTACCTCCCCTTACCCACAACAACAACAACAACAACAACAACAACAACAACAACAACAACAACAACAACAACAACAACAACAACCACCATGGGCAACTCCCCCAGTGCCCTGCAGCAATGCATCGACGCGGTCGGAAATAACAGGGTCGGCTTCGCAGGTTACCCCAACACCCCCTTTTACCAGACCACCTGGGTAAAGCCCTACAACCTCGACGTTCTCGTCGTCCCGGCCGTGGTGGTAAGACCGCAGACTGCGCAAGATGTCTCTGGCGTGGTAAAGTGCGCCGATAAACTCGGCCTCAAGGTTCAGGCCAAGTCGGGAGGACACTCGTTCCAGAATTATGGCGTGGGGGGTGAGGATGGGGCGATTGCGCTGGATATGGTCAACTTTCAGAAATTCGAGATGGACACCACGACGTGGCGCGCCACGGTAGGGTCAGGAACGCGACTGGGGGAGCTTGATAAGAAGCTTCATGATAATGGGAAACGGGCGATTGCTCATGGTACCTGTCCTGGTGTGGGCTTGGGGGGTCATGCTACGATTGTATGTCGATTTCCTTCCTCTCATCTCACGAGATACTGACGGTGAGCAACAGGGAGGCCTGGGTCCGATGTCAAGGATGTGGGGGACGTGTCTTGACCACATCCTCGAAGTTGAGGTTGTCACGGCCGACGGTACGATCCAAAGAGCAAACGAGCAGCAGAACCCTGATCTGTTTTGGGTAAGTCTGTTCTCCCCCGTGTTCTCTTTCAACGGTGGCTGACAATGAACACAAGGCCCTCCAAGGAGCAGCATCCGGCTTCGGCATCATCACCGAGTTCGTCTTGAAAACTCACCCGGAACCTGGAAGTGTCGTGCAGTACGAGTACAGTCTAAACTTCGGCAAACAAGCCGACGCAGCAGCCATGTACTCCAAGTGGCAGGACTTGATGGCCAACCCCAACACCGACCGCAGGTTCGGCTCCATCTTCATCATGTTTCCCCTCGGCGCCCTCATCTCTGGCACCTTCTACGGCACCGAGGCCGAGTTCAAAGCGTCTGGAATTCCCCAGGCTCTGCCTGCAGCAGGCGGTAGTCAAGGTCAGCTTGTCATAAACGACTGGCTGGGCTCCCTTGTTCACGACGCCGAAAAGGAAGCGATGTACCTCTCCAACCTCGCAATGCCGTTTATCTCCCGCTCGTTGGCCTTCCGGAGACAGGATCTGCTGGGACCGGACAAGATCAAGAGTCTGTTTCAATGGGTCGACAATACGCAAAAGGGGACACTGCTGTGGTTCATCATTTTCGACGCCGCGGGTGGTATCATGGAAGACATTCCAGCGAACTCGACCGCTTTTGCGCACAGAGACAAGGTCATGTACTACCAGTCGTATGGGATTGGGATTCCGTTGTCGCAAAAGACCAAGGACTTTATCACGGGTTTTCACAGGGAGCTCCTAGCTGTGGCTAACCCGGGGACTTGGGGCACGTACCCGGGGTATGTGGATAACACGCTGGTGAAGCCACAGGAGCAGTACTGGGATTCAAACCTGGATGTGTTGGAGCAGATCAAGAAGATTAGGGATCCCAAGGATATTTTCCACAATCCGGGGAGTGTAAGGCCTGCTGAGGCGTAATAGTATCAGGTGTTGGTATGGCATAGCGAATAGTTATATCTACCTAATAATAATCGACAGTAATGTTCTTCTCCTTTACAACAGTACCTACGATGTTTGGAACCAAGAGTGAAAATCCTCTTACCTAAGGTAAAAGCCGTTGACACATGACTTGGGAGGCTTGGTAGAGTATCGGAGTCTCCGTAAGCCTCCTCCGTCACGGTACCAGCATCTACCCCTCGCCCGGAACCACGGATTCTTCTCTGGTCTTACTACTGGTTGTCACATGCAACCAAGTTGCCGCTTGATGATGAATCACGGTGCGTAGTCACAATAAGTCTCCCTCTTCGGTATCCCCCAACTGAAGGCCGACTCAGCGGAGCGCATAAACTCGGCCTGGTAGGTAAGCAAGCTTTGACAACTACGACGATCCGGCCACATTTCTGATTCCCCCCCCCCTTTTCCATCACAACTTCTCTTTTCAAGAGTCACAATGCTGAGAATCCCATCTAGCTATTGGCCCTCGTGCCAACACCGCATTCCACGACGTTGTCCCCTTTACTGGACGCACAACGCCGCCCCCCACCAGAAATGGACGAATCCAAAGAAAAACGAGTTTCCGAGCTCTCCTCTGATCTTTACGAGTCCGAAATATGGTACTTTCAGTCCACCACGAGCTCACAGCGAATGTCCATAACAACAGACGACAAACAACAATGCACGACAAGACGCCTCACCCGCCCCCTCGCCCACCTCTCCGACCGCACCTCCCTGACCTTCACCCGAAAACACACCCAACTATCCCTCGGCATCCGCCCCGACCCCCGAGCAAAACTCCGGAACAACATCTCCGTCGCCATAGGTTACATCGAGCTCTCCAACGTAGCCGACATCGCCGCCAATGTGTACAACTCCCTCCCCATTCCTTACATCATCAAAGCCGTCATGTTTCTCGGCGGGACAGTCTGCACGGGGATGCTCTGCGTAATCATCCGGGACGCATTTTTGTCATGGCAGAACCTGCGCGGTCTCGCTGCCGAGCGAAAATCCCTTCTCGCCTCTTTAGCTTCTCTCCAGTGCCCCGAGTCCGGTCACGACACCGCCCTCAAACGGACCCTGAAGTGTTTCCTGCAAATCAACCGCCAGGACGCCCAAGCAGAGCTCATCTACCGCTTCGGGATGGAGTGCGTGGTGGCGATCGGGTCGTTGCTGGTCGGGGTGGGGACGTACATGGCCATGTTCGGCGAGGACCCTTATCTCTTCGAGACGAGCAACTTGCTGACGGGGTATTTGGGTAATTCCCCGTTTGCGTTGTGCGGGGTGGTGAACCTCGTCTGGGCTTTTGCTACGTTGTCGCATCTTAAGCATCGTCATCATCGACATACCTCAGCAGGTCGAGTAAGGGATCACCGCATCCAAGCCATGCTGCGCAATCGGGCGAGGTACATCCGGCTTCATGGCATTCTTAACGGTGGACCGGGGATTGTGTCGGGGGCCATGTCCCTGGCTACCGCGACGCAGTGGTGGGCGTATGTCATTTTGTTTCCGTGCATTTTTACTTCGGTCATTGCGAACTGGTTATGGAGGAAAAAGATTGGGTATGATCGGCCATTTTTTCACCAGAACAACACCACCGCTGGGACGGTGGCACCGACTACAGAGGACGAGATTATACGCGCGTTGGAAGAGGTAGATGACTGCCGCCGACAAGTAGCGACCATGAGATTGGTGTCAAAGACGATAGGGTTCCGTCCGTTGTTGGAGTTTATTCTGCATATTAACCTCTTTGAAGAGTTTTGTTTGAGGCTGGCGAGGGATGGGGTACTGAGGGAGACGTTTCTCCCGTTGAAGGAGAAGACGGAGAGAGTAACGCTGGATGTTTACGGGTTGTTTGATCCTGCATTAAACGACGATATCAAAGAGAGACTGCTGAAAGTAGCGAGGAAGACAGTCAGCGAAGAGGCGGAGCGGGGGCTGGAACACAGAGAGAGGTGGCTGCTTGAGGTGTTGGGGTGTTATATGGCTCTTGGAGAGCAAGACAAAGATGTGGAAAAAGATGATCCAAGTGATAATACGAGGAATGGGAGTACGGATTGCTTGCTGCCTTGGAGGTAGTATGGTAAATAAAAGTTTTATGATTGATGTAATGATAATGACTTTCTTTCTGCCTGAGTTGACGGAAAATACTAAAAAAAGAATGGAAAGGTCCCTTGCAATGAACCGTGGGTATCTCGAAAAAAGCAAAAAAAAATAAAAAATTAAAAAAAAAATGCAGCGACATTTCCTCCCCACGATAATGTTCACCGTCTTCCATGGCGTGCAATTTATTGGTCATCACGGCCGCCCAGACCCAGAACTCGAGCTGGAATCCGTACTTCTCCTCCTTCCTCTCCGCCATATTGAACCCGACCCGTCCGAACCTGAATGTGAAGTGGGATTGGTTTGTCCATGCAGATAAACCTGATGTGGTGCTGTAGTCGTGGCAGACTGCAGCAGCTCCAACCCTGCCCTAACCGCGCTGTCGATAGCCAGTCTCAACCCCGAGATGAATGGGTTGTGCAGCGGCTCTTGAGGTGCTGCTGCTGCTGCTGCTGATGATGATGATGATCGAAACAGCCCGGATGTGCCAAGAGGATATGGTACTGGCTCGACGTGGTGGTGGACTCTTTCCAGATGCTCGAGGTCGTTGAGCATCATGTGGTAGTACTCTTCGTCTTCCATGATGGTGGTCTGAAGATTCGAAGATAAAACTCTCTGGATTATTGGTCAGAAACGAAACGGTGATTGAGGTGCATGGATGAGAAAACGATGCGAACCTTTAACTTCTTGAAGCAGATGTCTTGTTGATGAGTGCGAAACAATGATTTCACTTGCGTCTATCAATGCAGTGTCTTGTGTTTTTGACTTGGGTGATGATGGGATATTATCATCACCACAAAAGGGCCCAAAGCCCAAATTATATCCAACAGATCTCCCATCATGACCGCTCCTCTCCGATGTTGCATCGGAATCTCGCCCAAAAACCCAAATCGTACATCGCACTGAAAACAAACAAGATCTCCTGATGGGGCATGTCTTGGCCCTAAACCGTTGGACGGGCGGCCTGTCAACAGCGCTCAATGTGGTGCCACAAACGTCAGGCGGGAATGCGGGCAATGCACGCTGCAGGCCCAAGTCCAGCCCACCATCGTACGATTTTTTTTTTCTGTCCCAATAACAGACGACTCACATGGCAACTACAGCCACGAAACTTTTAACATGATGTTCTCTTGCAGTCGTTGAACTGTTGTTTGCAATATGCTCCATATTCGAGCACGCAACACGATAAACTGTCTATCCTGTGATGGAGCAGAGTTAACATGACCATGTTCGTGTCGTGGTACTCTTTTCCAAGAAACAGGTGTGGCAGCTGTGGAAAATAGGTAGCTTCCACTGTCAAGTGTAAACGTTTTTTTCTTTTTCTTTTCGCATGAAGTATATTTCAAGAGACCACATTACAATCGATCGCTTCAAGCACCAAATCCCGATAAACCAACCAAGACCAAGAGAAACCAACCCAACAACACGAAAGAGACAAACTTCGCAAAGTAAAAAAAAGTAGTGTGTAGAAAAAAGACACAAAGAAAGGGTATATAATAACCTGGAATCATACAAGATACAAAACGAGTGTTGGATCCTCTGGTTCGATTTAAAGTTCCTCCCTTTTCCACATGATCCACCACCAACTTCCCCCTCTTCCAGACGCTGAACTTGGCGGATACTTCGCTGACCCTCCCACAAACCTCCAGTGCACTGAATAATATATCCTGCACCTCTCCTTTGTTCTCATCTCCTCCTTATACATTGTGCAATGAAATATCGTAATCTCATATTCTTCTCCTCATCTCCAAGCTTTCGACTCCATGCTCAGAGCTCATCATGTCCCTGAACCTTCTCCTTCACCGCCTCAGTGGCCTCACTGGCAGCGCTGGCCACCTTCTCTCCAACACTCTTGACCTTCTCACCAGCATCGCCAACAGCGTCGCCAACAGCCTCACTGGCGGCGCTCGCAGCTGAGCTAACCACACTGGTAAGAGGGGCATATGCCGCGTTGAGTCTGGAAACCACGCTCTCGGAGAAGGTAGGCTCCTTGCCGATCAACAGTTCCGACACCAGGGCGCTCACGGCATCGTAATGCTTGGCTGTCTCGTCTCCACCCAACACAGCGGCACCAGTGACGACTGCAGCTGCTTCCCCAGCGGCCGAGGTGGCCGAGCAAGCATACTCGCCAATCACTGAAGTGGCAGAGGCGGCATATTCGCCGATTCCGCTGTAGACACTCTCGTACCAAGGCGTCGGGGTGGGTGCTCCGTAGACCTGGATACTGATCTTGGAGATCACCACCTCCCACCCATCTGTGGCGTAATCAATTGCCGAAGAGGCTTGATCGTAACCCGCCCCAGCGACAAAGGAGGCGTTCTCGCCTGCCACCGAGGCAGCAGACGATGCCCCCGAGGCGGCAGCTCCGGCAACCGAGGAGATAGTCTCACCCGCCACGGATGCAGCAGAGGAGGCCCCGGAAAGAGCAGCATCGGCGACGGAGCCAATGTGTTCGCCTGCTACAGAAGCAGCCGACGAAGCCCCCGATGCAGCTGCTGAGGCGGCAGAGGCGGCGCCCGTGGCAGCCGCAGCAGCCGACGCACTGGCAAACGACGCCAGCTGGGAAGAAGCAGAGCTGGCGGCGGACAGGAACTCTGAGTAACGTGCTTGAGCGACGCCGTAGTTTGCATAATAGTTGTGCTTTGCGTTCTCCAGGGCTCTCTTGATATGCTCCGCGGGTGTCGAAGGGGTCGGTGTAGCCAACCCGACGGCAATCTTGGCGTTCTGGTACTGCGACTCGGCATACTCGCGGCCTTGTTGGAGGCGCTCAGCTGCAAGGGACTCGATCCGAGACCAATCGAAGCTGGGAACAGGAAGTGCAGTGGGAATAAAGTTCTTTTTCGACCGGGTGGGCGTCGCTTGGATTTTCTCCGATGCTGCCTTCATGGCCACGTCCAAGCGAGAGCTTGCAGAAGCCATGGCGTTGCTGTAGGCGGACGTGACCGACGCAAGAAGCTTCTGATGGGCAGGGAGGGGAGTGCCGCTGAGCTGGGCTGAAATGAAGGACAATCCCTTGGAGTATTGGGTATCGGCACGAGACATGGCATCCTTGTAAGCAGCCATGATTTCCTCTTGCACTGCATGCAAAGCGCCCGCCTCATCGTCTTCGTCGTCTTCAAGAACAGGCACACGGCCGGGCACGACCTGAGCCGCCGCACCGAATAGTGCAGGCTTGACGCTTGCTGCTGCCTCAGGAGTCCGGCGCGACTCCATGACTTCCTCCTCCGGAATCAATTCGTCATCTTCGGCAATCATCTGCTTCTGCTCGACGGCGAGTTCAATCGGCGCGGGATTAGCTTTGACGTCCTCTTCATCCTCAGTTGCATTGCCATGGACGACAGGGGGCGTCTCGATAATCTCTGCGGATGCAAATTCGGGTTCAAGATCCACCGCAGGTGACTGAGTGGGCGAAACATTGTCGTCTCCTGTATCGGGGTTGGCCTCATTGGTGGGTTCAACCACGCTGGCGATTTCTTCAGAGGCAACGCTGGCAGCGCTCTCCCCAGCCTCAGAGGAGGGAACCGATCCAACAACCTTCTTAGCAGCGGATGTGACGTCGGCAGCCGCGCTCGCAGCAGCATCTTCAGCTCCTGCAATGACAGCGCGAGCCGAATTGGCCACTTGAGACGCTTGCTCAGCGACGACGTCTGTAGCATGGTCTACTACCTCGGATGCTGCACTTGCGCCCTTGCTGACCTTGTCGACGATAGCTTCCTGAGCTTGCTCAACAGACTCGCCGGCATTGCTGATCATGTTGCCAGCAGCGAGCCTTGCGGCCTCAACAGTCTCCGCAGCCTGTTGCATCAAAGTGCTATCAAACTCGTCCGTGTCGTCGCCAGCAGCGAGCTTCCAACCGGCTACCTGCTTAAGACGGGTAAGCTCCTTGGCGGCTGTGGCAGCAAGCTTCATGGCTTCGTCCTCAATGTTGGCGCCCTCGATGTGAGCGGCCTCCAAATTCGGGTGGGTGACGATCAACTGTTCGAGGTCGCCCTTCCACTCGTCGAACCTGCTCTTAAGCAAGTGATATTTGGCCCAATCTTTGTAGGTGATGCCGTCGGTCCATGCCCACTTCATGCCGATCTTCTGAAGTGCAAGATCCCGGATATCTTGAAGGATTGCAAAGTGGGTTTGGGCGGCGTTGGTGACGGAGGACTGCAGCTCGGCCTCATACTCCTCACGCCAGCTGCGTACGGCTTTGGCCTTTTCCTTGATGGCCATACCTACGCGTCGGACGCTCTGGGAGACCTTCTCCGGGGTGTCCTCGGTCTGCGCGCCTTCCTTGTTGGCAGCAGCAACGATCTGGATGATGTCGCTGCGCAGATTGACAAGTTCGGACACCACGGTCTTGTTGAGGTCATCGAGAAGAGACCTGCCCTTAACCCGGGCGTTTCGACGAATCATCTTCTTGGCGATCTCCTGGACGCGTTCGTCGATGGCAGCAGCGCCTTCATCGGCAGCCTTTGCATATCTCTCCTGCCAGTCCTTGAGATCGGCAGCAACCGTCTCGCGGGCGTTGCGACGCACGGGGTCCTCGCTCTCAACGCCCTCGTCAACCTCCGGGGGTGTGATTGGGTCGACGAGGGATTTGGAAATCGGGTGTTCTGGAGAAGCATTCTGCGCCTGCGCCTGAGGTGGCTTCGCTGATGGGATTGTTTTGGATTGAACAGAGCTCGAGGCAGTTGTCGAGATGGAGGCGGAAGAGGCCGACGCAGACGGGGCTGGCTTGGTAAAAGAAGAGGTTGTCTTGGCCGAGACACCGCTTGGTAGTGTTAGCAACGCAGAAGATTGAGGGAGACTGAAAAAGGGCACTAACCTTGAAAAAACATCTGACACGGGCTTGGGAACAGACTTCTTGCTGCCGCTGTACCTGCCCAACCGCTTGCCAATCTTGACCAGCTGAGGTTCTACATTTTCCAGGTACACGGCTCTGACATGAGGCCACACTGTTCCGTCCAGAAAGGTGTACGTCTTATCCCAAGCCCAAACGAATGATGGTACGAGGGTGCCCTTGGCGAAAGTTGATGTCATCGAGTACCCTTGTCTGGCGTAGGGCTGAACGACTTGGTACGAAGGGACGAGAATCTCGTGGTACGTCTGCAGGGCATTTGTGTAGGCAATATCATAGTATGGTCTGACGGTGGTCGAGACATGTTGCAGATGAGGAGCAAGCTTCTCGTTATACTGCGACCAAGCCAGATTCTGATACTTGGTGAGCTGGGGCTGAACATTCTTCTCCCACTGTGCTTTGCCGAAGGCTTGGGCCTGTTCTACCCGCGGGGCGCCATGTTCTCTGGCATATCCCCAAACCGGCGAGATCACCTTCTCGTCGACCGTGTTGTAATAAGGACGGGCCGCCTCAACGTAAGGCGCGGCATATTGGTCGTAATATGGTTCGAGGTGTGGTACTACGGCGTGTCTGGCTTGGAAGTATGGCTTGCAAATCGCCGGAGAGTTCTGATCGCAAGCTTCGAGGTTTGCGGGGCATCGAAAAAGTATTGTGTAGATCAGATACCATATCGAAAGTCTATCGCGGAGCAAAGAAAAGCAAATCAGCAAAAAACGCTTCCATTCAATTAGTTGTACAAAGATGGAAACGTTTGCTTACCTAGCAGACAGGCTGGTGGCACGAGAGAGAAAGCTTGACGCTTTAACCTTCTTCACTGCTCCTTGGACGATATGGTGGCCGCCCAGCGCTGCTCGATTTTTGTTGGTGGTTCCGTTGATGCCGTTCACCCCGTTGATCCCATTCATTCCGTTGATGCCGTTGATGCCACTCGCGGGCTTGTGGACTCCGTTCGTGTAGGCCATGGTGATTTGCCGCGATTCAGCGCCAGGCTGATGATCGCAGAAAAAGGCTGCGCCAAGACGACGTCAAGCAACAGCACACAACGCACAGTAAGTATGACTGTCTTTCAAGAAGAGGACATGCCCTTGCGCATGGGACGAGTCAAACCACAAAACAAAAAACAAAACAAAAAAAAAACTCGAGAGAATAAAGACGATCCCGTCGTGTCTGATGTGGAAAATTGTTTGGAGTTTCAATTGACAGGTCGGATCTGGGAGGGCGTGGTGTTGCAATACCGGCGGGTCTCTTTCTCAGTGCATGTGGGAAGCTCGGACGGTTGGGGTAGTCGTCGGTCGGGGAGGGGGGGTAGTTGTTTATTGTTTAGTGATGGTCGGTTATCACTGCCAAGCTGTTGTAGAATGGTTGATGGGACCTACTGCGGGAACGAGGAAGCGATGAAACAAAATATACTGATATGTGCAAGACTCGGAGGTTGAAAATCTGGTTTTATTTTTATTCGGGAAAGAAAGGGGTCTATCGAAGGTGAATATTCGCAAAGAATGGAACTCTTCCATGGAACATGTGCAGCCGAGCAACGTCACAGACTGCAGCAGCTTTGATCCAGCTTGGGTGTGTCTGGCAGACTGGGTTTAGTGCGACCACCGCCCCCCTCCATCCCATCCACGGACGTCATTGACGCGGGAGAGAGATCTTTGACTGCCCAACTGCCAATGGTTAGTTTGATTGCAAAAATTGCGCGTCCTCAAAACGTTGAACAAATGAGCAACAAATCCGGAACCAGCAAGTCGCAGAGTAATAAGGTAATGTAGGTACTCCGTAACGTGTACGCAAGCCCCCAGATTCCATAATAATAAGCACTTTTTTGCTCTGCTGACGTGGGAGCCGTACCATACCATTCAAATTCTTGGAGGGTCCCTGAAACATCTGGACATGGACGGGAACATCCACTCCCACCAAAAAAATCAAAATCAATGTTTCGTGAGGATGTGTCAGACGCAAGATAGGATTGAAGTGGTGATCACAACAACAACAACAACAACAACAACAACAACAGACTGGTGGCGAAAGAAACCCAGAACTGCACACGATCTTGGTGGCCGTCCGCTATTTTATTTATTAAAGGCCACCACACGACCGACAAGACGCTACTAGGATAGATCTAGACTCCTCGTGTTTCCTTATTTGCTTTCTTTTGATACAGAACTACCTTAGACCGAGCATGGAAGATGGTAGCACGCCGGTGCTTGTTTGTAAATATCCCAACTTGGTGCTGGTACGAAGTATTCGAAGTTGCTCTCGCCATACTTCGTATGCCTGCCTACCCAATACGCCGCCGTCCATGGCAGTATCAGGCCTTTTTTTCGTCACGTTTCTGAAAGCATGCGCCCAAGCCTCCGCAGTAGCCGACTCCGTGTGAGGTCATCAAACAATAGGGAGGGTACGAACAAGGCTGGTGAGTTTGTACCTCAAGATGGCCCTTCATCAAGGGCAAAGCGCCTAGTTCGCTCAATATCCTTGTCAATTTAGCAGTCTCTGATTGGCTGTTAACATGCCTTGAACGCACGAGCGAATAGCATGGGTTCTTTGTCCTGCAGTTCAACGCGGCCCGCCACTGGGGGGGCACGAACAAGCGTGCGAACGTCCTTTCTGACAAGCATCGTTGAAGCCTCGGTCTTTACGAGGATTTCCCATCCACCTATTCACGGTTATCGCCGACCAACCGCACCAGTGTTCAGGTCGATTCAGCTTCTTTCCTTTTCCTCCCAAGAACTCCCTTCCAGTTCTGTTCAGTTCCCTTGCGAAGGAGTAAGGCAAGAAAGGTATTCACGGCACCCATCAACCAACAAACCACCTGGGAAAAGCCACTAAGCCTACCATCATTACAAAACGGGCAGCAGGGCAAGCCGTGATCCGCCCAATCCAGTCTTTGAGCTACTCTTATCTAACTCTTTGGGTGTTTAAGGTCCATCTCCACGAAGCCTCTTTTTTTTATTTTAACGATTTTTATATACCCAGCTCTCGACGGTTTTCTCGATCCAAACCCTCTGCGTCCTCGCTATCGGATGGAGATCACTTGAAAGGTCACCGGCCACTGTCGCGTTCCGAGTCAGTTAAAAAAAAAAAAAAAAAAAAAAAAAAGAAGAAGAAGAAGAAACCGACGACATCGACACCCGAATACCCCTCGATGGCTGACGAGGCTCCTGTTGGTCCTCTTGGCCGCTTCCCAAACACTCGACTGCGAAGTGGAATGCACTTCACGGATGCGACGACATCTGCAAACGCAAATACAAATACAAGTAACAACAACAATGCAGACCCAGATACCTGTAGGATCTGTCGTGGAGAGGGGACACCGGAAGAGCCGCTCTACTACCCCTGCCGCTGCAGTGGGAGCATAAAACATGTTCACCAGGACTGCCTGTTGGAGTGGTTGTCGCATTCACAGAAAAAGTACTGTGAGCTATGCAAGACGCCCTTCAGGTTCACCAAACTTTACGACCCAAACATGCCAAAGACCCTGCCGATACATGTCTTCATTGGTCATACCGCCACATACCTTGCGAAAGGTGTGCTCTTCTACCTGAGAGCCGCTTTGGTAATTGTCGTTTGGTTGGGCGGGCTGCCATTTCTTATGCGGTATATGTGGTCGCTCTATTTCTGGTTGAGCGACGAAGGCTTTAGTGCAAATATGTTTCGTTCTGCGAAGCACCACATCCCTCCTCTTGGCCACATCACTGGACAGCATGTAGGGGTATGTTTTCCGGATCAGGACCCAGCCAGGCAGCTTCTCACCAACACATCTTGCCCCGCAACCGACCTTCCTACCCCAGGAACAGCCTCCTTGACTGGCGGAGCATGGGCGGTCGATCAGGCCTACGATATAAAGTCGCCCTGGGCAACCGTCTTTGGGCTCCTGTTCAAATCCCCCAACACTTCTGCACCTGCTGCCGTGAATCTCACGGCTCCCTCTCCGGCCCCTGGATCTTCAACATTGCTCAGTGGCGTCAAATTTCTCCGGAATCTTACCCGGAATCCATGGATCAACGAGAGAGTGATCCAGATCCTCGAAGGACAGATTGTGACAATTGTTGTCATCATATGCTTTATTCTCATCATTCTTGTCAGAGATTACGTGGTACAGCAGCAGCCGGAAATCAACATGCGCGCTGCGTTTGCTGCAGCCGAGAACGTGGAACTTCCCCAGCAGGAGCCGGCTCTAGACCCAAATGAACCTGATGGTATCAACGACGAGGCTGGAAATGACGCAGTGGAAGCTCAGGATCTTGTACCGGAACCCCAGAGTGGCGGAGAGCTTCCTCGAAACGATACGGATGAGCTGCAGTGGGAGCGTCGTAGTGGACACTCACCTTTGACAGCCGAGGACTACGACGATCCTTTGGCCGGCTCACACCGCGACGGTGGCGCCGCAAGCACAGCAGAAAGGCAACCGCCTCCGCCCTTGGTCGACGAGCAGGCAAGCTCGGCCGGTGGAACCACAGACCCAGATGGCCCTTTGACACAATACTTGGGCCTTTATCGGGAAGCTAACGGAGACCCCCAGAAGATTCTTGACCTTGCAGGTGAACGAGGTTTAGACGAGAGTTTAGGATACTGGCTGGGGCTTACGCGAAGCATGCTCGATCGTCACCAACCAAGACCTGCTGGATATGACTCCGACTCGGAGAACGTCCAGGGGACAACGACCTCGAGCACCCCTACCGAGTTTGACCCCGAGGATCCGAGGCCCTATTTTGATTCTAAAAATAATGAGCTGGACGCAGCATTCGAAGCTGAATTTTTTCCTGTGGCGGAAAGATCGGGCGACCGAAAAGGCAAGGGCAGAGCTATGGATCATACCGACGACATTGAGGATAGCGCTGGAGGCCTTGACTCCCGAGGATTGCGGCCTCGCGCCAACACGGACGGCCCCAAGATCAGCGATGCTATTCATCCTTTGGCCAATAACAGTTGGTCTTTCGACAATCTGCCCCAGGATCCTCCCGAAGAGGTCGCAACGGCAACGGACGAAATCCCCGAGCTTACTGGGGCATCGGAGCTCTCTGCGGGAGACAACATCTTTGCGGACGACTTCTCGGCAACGCCGTCCGAGGACGTCTTGCACAACACTGAGGTTTTGGATGTAGCTGAGGGGCCAAGCAATGTCGCTACTGTACCGGTACCCATGCCGGAGGAGAATGTTGAGGTCGATGAACAACCCGTTCAAGCGGAAGCACCTGCGCCAGCCCCCCGTCGGCAACCTGTCGGCCTCGTTGGGCGCGTTGCTGATTTCATGTGGCGTAACCTTGATGAGATTGACCCAGATGACCTCCAGCCTCCTGGCGTTTTGGTGCCTCTTGGGTTTGGTGAAGAAGAGGACGAGATGGACGGTGACGATCCGGCCGACGGACTTGGTGGAGACGATGCAGAGCGGGATCTCGAAGTGGTGGAGGCTGCCGTAGCAGCAGGTCTCGACCCAGAGGCCATTGAGGATGCCGAGGATCTTGAAGGCTTACTCGAGCTTCTAGGGATGCGAGGTCCCGTCGCCGGTCTGTTCCAAAATGCCATTTTCTGCGCATTCCTGGTCTCCGTCACGGTATGCCTGGGCATCGTTGTCCCGTACAACATTGGACGTCTCGCCGTCTGGATTATTGCGAATCCGCTACGACTGGCCCGGATTCTTTTCACCATGTGCATGGTTGTCCAAGATTTTGCCATGGTTGTCGTTGGCTTTGCGTCCTGGGCCGTGTCCTTGTTCCTGCAGGGATTTACGACTCTCGTGCGGGCCACACCCGCTTCTGAGTATCTAGCAGGGGCGTCGGCCAGTTCGTGGGCCACGATGACCAGCGCTATCAACAGAGTTGGGAGCACGTTTGTGGCGGATTTGTTCAGCTTCTCAGGCGGGGACATAGTAGAATTCTCCATTGTCAGCCATCAGGCGCTGCTCTCACTCAAGGATTACATTGCGTTGGCCTTCACAGCCCTGTGGGTACCTGTGGGCTTCGCCCTGGGCGGAGACTATGTCAACAAGACTTCAGCTGCGGTCTCTGAAGCTGCGAATATCACAATTCTCGCCTTCGAGGGCCTGAAAGAACTACCCAGTGTTGTCGCAAACCCCAATAGATGGGTTCTCAACCTCAGCCTACCCGAACCGACCGCGACAGCATCTTTACACCCAGAACTCGCCCAATGGGGTGCTTCTGACAGATTCTGGGCTACCGTGATTGGCTACGTCGCTATATCTATCCTAGCAGCCATCTATATGCGTCGCAGTCCGTTCTTCACCGGTCCGACAGGGCAGGAGTGGGAAGCTTCCGTTATCGAAGGCCTTAACCAGGCAAGCGGGGTCATGAAGGTCATTCTCATCATAGGTATCGAGATGCTGGTTTTTCCGCTCTATTGTGGCATGCTCCTCGACCTCGCTACCCTCCCGCTATTCGACAGCACCACCATCAAGTCCCGCGTTCTCTTCACGATGGAGTACCCTCTCACCTCCATCTTTGTTCACTGGTTTGTCGGCACCGGTTACATGTTTCACTTTGCCCTCTTCGTGTCCATGTGTCGAAAGATCATGCGCAAGGGTGTTCTCTACTTCATCCGCGACCCAGACGACCCCGAGTTTCACCCTGTACGTGATGTTTTGGAGCGCAGTGTGCTCACTCAGCTCCGCAAGATACTGTTCTCTGCCCTGGTGTACGGCGCGTTGGTCGTTGTGTGCCTCGGCGGCGTTGTCTGGGGGCTGGCGACGTCGATCTCCCGGGTCCTGCCCATTCATTATTCGACGCATGAACCGGTTCTCGAGTTCCCCATCGACCTTTTGTTCTACAACTTCCTCATGCCTCTCGCGTTCAGATACTTCAAGCCCACCGACGGTCTGCATGCCATGTACACCTGGTGGTTCCGCAAGTGCGCTCGCGCTCTGCGGGTGACCTGGTTCCTTTTTGGCGAACGCCGGATTGATGAGGAAGGCCGGCTAGTGCTCAGCCCCGACTCTCCTGATGCCAACCTCCCTTGGTGGAAGAAGCTCTTCCTGGAAGTGGATGCAGACAGCAAAGAGGTACAGGTGAAGAGATGGGGTGACGTCTTTTTGCGCAGCCCCGCTAAGCCAACTGTCATGTCATCTGACCAGGCGCTGTTGCTAAACAGTCCCAAGTCTAAACTGGTGGATTCAGGTCAACTCATTCCGGACGGGCGCTTTGTCAGGGCCCCAGCCTCGGATCAGGTTAAGATGCCCAAAGGACGCTTGGTCTTTCTTGATGTTTCTGACAACAACGAACTGTCAGTCAACGGCATGACCACTGTTGCCGAGATTTATTCATCGGACCAGTATCAATTCGTTTATGTACCGCCGCATTTCCGGCTTCGCGTCTTTCTTTTCATCATGTTCATCTGGGTTTTTGCCGCCATCACAGGTGTCAGTCTCACGATTATACCCCTCGTGTTTGGCCGATGGATGTTCAAGAGCCTCATCCCTGATCACATCCGAACCAACGACATCTACGCCTTTACGATAGGCATTCATGTCTTGGGCTTGGCTGCTTACGCCGTCTTTCACGCCAGATCAATCCACCACACCTTTACAACGTGGCTTAATAAAGCCATCGTAGCAATTGGGGACGGTGAGGCTGTTGGCCGGGTATTTCAAGCCGTTGTCCGCGTCGCCAAAGTCGCCTACGCCCTCTTCTTTTACTACATCGTCTTCCCTTTCCTTGTGGCATCGCTCATGGAGCTTTACGCCTTGATTCCTCTGCACGAGCTGATGTACAGCGCCTTACTTCAGTCTGGTAAGGTGGCAGAAGTTGCCACAAGCACTCAACTCACGCCACCTCACACCGTCCGCGTCCTTCAGGCTTGGACCCTCGGGTTGTTGTACATGAAACTAAGCAACAAGGTCATTCTTAGTTGGTTCCGTGGCACCCGCCTCGCAGCAGCCGTCTTGGCTGTCTTCCGTCGCGGCTGGCACGATCCCGATCTAACAGTTCTCAATCGCGGGTTCATTGTGCCCGGATTGACGCTCTGGACTGTTGCAGTCATCACGCCGCTGTTGTCCGCCAAGCTCGTTCTCGATAACGGACTAGCTGATTTCCTTTTCCGAACTGTGGATGGTACAATGCTTTCTGAGCAGGACGATCTACACCACGCATACCTCGTTCTGGTTTCTCGGCTGAGCTTTCCCCTCACGGCACTTGCTTTTGGGGCAGTCTTTGGACTGGTCAGCATGGTGGGCGTATTTCGGAGTTGGAAGGTGCGCATTAAGGACGAAGCTTATCTCATTGGAGAGAGGCTGCATAATTTTGGAGTGTCAGTTCAGAGCGGCACGCCTAAGGGAAAGGCAGGCGCAAATGCGAATGGACCTTGGAGAGGAGGCAGGTTGTAGTACTAAGTATTTTGCGAAGCATATAGATGGCGTTTTGTTGATGGCATTCCTTCTTATTTCAGCGTGTCATTGGTGGCCTGTCACTTGTAGTAACAATACCAGCGTGCATTTACAGGCAGGCAGCGAAAACACACAAACTGTAGGTATGTAAGAATGCCAGGAACATACTTCTTCTATGTATCGACCCCACTGTAATGATCAAGCGCTCTCATCTAGGTGCACAAAATCGATCCCTTTACAGAATTTGACAATAACTCCGGCGAATGTTTTGTGTGGCGCCGCGGCGCTGTGAGGTGTGAAGCGCGAAGCGTGTCGGTCGCATGTGCTTGGCACTTTGTTGCGGAAAGGGGTTAGGGGTAATGTCAACAAACAAATGAGTACTCCCCCACACCTGCCTACCTTCCCATTGTTGACCACCTTCAAACCATCTTGTATCTCGAACGGCAACCTTGGTGATGAAGTTACGATGGAGACTTTATTGTTGTGCAAGCTTGGTGAACCACCCGCTCGAGGAGTCGAGTCAGCCTTGTGTCTGAGCGTCCACTTCTCTTTCAAGGATGCACCTGTATGCCCTGCAGCGAGCATCCATCTTCATGGCTTCCACTCCCCGCTTCCTGAGACTTGAAGTAATGTTTCAAGATCTAATGGGCAGCCTGAGGTGTTCGGTGTTGGGTCCGACTCACCTTGGGACTCCCTTATGCCTACTTTGAACTTCGCAATGGGGGTAGCCCTGGACAGCTGCACTTGGCAACTTCATCCCCTCCACTGCCCGCTTGGTGAGACTGGCAGTGATGTTTCAAACTTCGGTGGCAAGATGGGATGTTCTGCTCTATTGTCATCATAACGTACTTCGAAGTGGCAAACTTCTCCACGATCAAGGACTGCAGCCTTTTTGTTAAGCTTCTTATGTTTCTGCGCTTGGTGATCGGCGTTTATGGTGAAAGCTAGGTCGAGGGTGATGCTGGAAATAGCTGCACTTGGCAAGTTTCTGAAGCCTTTCATGTCGAGAGTTATGAGACAAATGACTCGATACCCCCCAGTTATGGGTTCCTGTTCCTGCCATATTTCACTCCTGGACCCGGATAGCTGGTACTCCGCAATGAATGAAGCTGTTCTTATGCATGACAGCAGAGCTTGGCGGCTTCGAATTGCGTGCTGCTCGCCACTGTGTTTTCAAGAGCAGTTTTCTTTCCATTGAAACATGAAAATCTTGATTGCGAATACGAGAAGGTTTGGGTATACAAGAACCGGCGAGACGCGTGAAGATTGGGGAGGTTCAGTCTGCCGGCAGTGCGGTCTTTGTGCTCGGGCTCTCATTTATTACATTCTGGACTGGATTCCTTCGTTAACTGCTTTACTGTTTGAATTGACTTTTTGCCCCTGGCTGGGTTTTACCTTCATTCATCTTTGTTCAATTTATATTGTTAGGTATTATTGCCTTGGAACCGACATCAGGCCTTATATCAAATCACGACGTCCTGAAATAAACATCCCTTCATCCCAGCTGCATTACTTATCATGTCAGCACCGCTGCCGGGCAGCTTCGATACCGAGTTGTCGTCAACATCCATTCAGCCACCTTACCCTGAAGGACAAATCGATACACCTGCTTCCCCAGGCCGTCGACCGGCACCGCCTATCCCCCGCTCCAGTGTTCGGAGACGTCCTTCACGTGGCGTTTCTTCCTCTGAGAACACCTTCGATATCACACGGGCTGGAATCAATGCAGAAGAACTGCATCGTTTGAGCCGTCGGTTTTCGCTCAGTTCAAACGACGAAGTTGTCGACGACAGTAACAACAGCAGCGGCGAAGTCGAAGGGCAATTACACCACCGCGGTCAATGGGACCATGTCACCGAGAAGAATGAAGCTACGAGACCCTCACTGCACACCCGGCTGGACTCCGAGGCCCCTACTCTAATGGGAGTCGAGGTCGATGACACCACCCCGCCTCCTCCCGTCCCCAACCGCCATGCTTCTCACTTCTTCACCAAGACCGACCTGGAGTCTGGTCTTGCGGCCCACGCCAAAGAGGTTATCGACAATGACCCGCGCGACTCGGAGGAGACACCTTCCACCCCCGAAGCAGGCAAAGAGCACAACCACGAGCACCCCCGCCCTAAACTCCCCATCCGCGCCCGTCTGAAGCATTTCACTTGGGCATGGTACACCCTCTGCATGTCCACCGGCGGTCTGTCGCTCCTCATCGCCGCGCAGCCTCATAAGTTCAAGGGGTTGATGGGGATCGGGCTGGCCGTGTACATCGTCAACATCATCTTCTTTGTCCTGGTCACCTCTCTCATGATCACCCGCTTCCTCCTGTTCCCAGGAACTTTCAAAGGCAGCGTCACGCACACGCGCGAGGGGTTTTTCGTGCCAACCTTTTTTCTGTCCATCGCCACCTTGATCACTTCCACCCAGAAATACTGCGTGGGAGACGATGTACTCGACGGAGAGAAAATGGGACTGCGGTGGGCAATTCAGATCGCCTTTTGGATCTACGTCGCCCTTGCCACAACCCTCGCCGTGGTCCAGTACTCGTACATTTTCTCCCGGCACAGCTTTGGGCTGCACACCATGATGCCCACCTGGATTCTCCCCATTTTTCCGGTCATGCTTTCTGGGACTATCGCCAGTGTCATTGCGGGGACCCAGCCAGATGATATGGCCGTCCCCATCATCACTTCGGGGCTTTCATGTCAAGGACTGGGACTTAGTGTCGCGGTGATGATGTACGCCCACATGGTCGGGCGGCTCATGCAATCTGGCCTGCCAGACAGAGAACATCGCCCCGGATTATTCATGTGCGTTGGCCCTCCCAGCTTCACAGCTCTGGCGTTCATCGGCATGGCGAGAGGGTTACCAGAGACATTTGACAGTGACATGGACGGGTTGTTTTTGGACACGGCGATGATGGTCAACATGGCGATTGTCGGGGCGGGGTTCTTGTGGGCGTTGAGTTTCTGGTGGTTCTGCATTGCCGTGCTGGCCATTGTGCAGAGCCCCCCCCAATATTTCCATCTGGGCTGGTGGGCGGCGGTTTTCCCCAACACGGGGTTTATTCTGGCGACGATCTCTCTCGGGAAGTCGTTCCAGAATGAGTCTGTACTGTGGTTTGGGACGGCCATGTCGATCATGTTGTTGATTACGTACTTGTTTGTGCTGGGAAATCATGCCAGGGCGGTGGTGGTGCAGGATATTGTCTACCCGGGGAGGGATGAGGATGTGAATGATCATTAACGTGATTCCCTGGAGTTAGATAGGTACATAGATACACACAAGATGCTGTAGGATATTGTTTACCCGGTGAGGGATGAGGGTGTGAATGATCATGAGAGAGACAGTGAGAATAAGGTTGTGATTTCTTTCCCTAAACGCCCGTCAACTCGGCCTTCCAGACGTTCGAATGAACCCCATAGGCACATACAAAGAATATAGACGCATTCATGTTCGACCAAGCAGCCAGGCTATTAGATCAGCTGACAAAAATATTAAGAGTACTGTGCAGATGTGAAAGGTGTATTCTCGGGTGTTTACGAAGTCGAAAAGATCCCGCCCTTAGCTTGGATGGTAGGTCATAGGATTCTTTCAAGCATGATTGGATATTGTTGCATGAGTTATCATGTTCTCACCGTGGGTGTTACACTGTTTGGTTCGGTTGCCTGTAGAGATAGGTAATGAAGGTAATTGCCTCACGACCCAAAGTGTAATAAGGCTGTCTGTGTCATGGTGGCGTGTGTGGATGTGAGCTCTTTATGACAAGGCATTCAGTTAAGCTGGATGGCCGTGGTGGGATATTATGCCTCATCGAGCACTTTGGGAGGAAGCCCTGTCGGATGTCAACGTTGAAATCCTCGACGGGCGTGCTCTGTCAACCTGCAAGGCATCTCAGACTTGACCGTGGTCAAGTTTGAAACTCGCCGGCTGCAAAATTCTACACCCCACATAGAAGAGATAGGGAATTACATAGATAAAAGAAAGTGGTAGCCAAATGACAGGCTGCCGGTCAAATTATTACCCCTTTGGGCAATATCGTCCAATGCGAAGGCGAGTCAATATACGGGATATGGTCAAGAGAACAAATCACACCCTGACACGTCAAAGTTCCCGCTCCTGCCGCTCTTCTGTTTGATAATGACGGATATTTCCATATCAGGACAGAAGGGGGACTGAGCAGGAAAGGTTCCGCAGGCTACGCACGCCTGTTGATTGCCGAGCACCCACCAGCCGAGCCTAACCAGATCACGCAACGCTTTCTACTCGAGAACGACGTCCATGGCGTACTAGAGTGTCTTCAAGATCTGATCATTGGATAACAGGAATCCGAGTATAAACTAGCAATCACAATGTTGAGGATGGTCTCGACCATTTACGATGAGTCCATCTCCAGCATCCTCCGTCGTCGGTTGAATTTCGTGATCTCTGGCCGGCAGTGTCGACAGCAAGCTGAGAGAAAACAAGACCATCGTCTTCAGCCATGTCCGTCTGTTATGTCGCTGCCTAACCCACTGACCACTGACCACTTTGGTAGCACGACCGCCAAGTAACGTCGCATGCAGGTGTGTGTGATGAGGACACCGCATGGTGCAACCAACGGTTGAACGGTATGATTGCTCTCCATCAGGCTCAAGGCAGCATGTGGAAGCTATCGTGAGATGAGATTTTGCGTTGGGCTGATCGTCTTCCAGGACAATTTTAAAGCGCTGAGTAGTTGGTCTCAGCTGAGTCACCTACCTCCTACCTAGCCTCCGGGTCGTCTCGAGGGGGATATTAAAGATGCGAGGCCCCCCCTCCCCCCGAGCGGAGCCTCAAGGACAAAAGCCGGATGTGGGAACAATACCTCTTTCGGGATGGTGCTATTTACTCGTACCCGCTGGGCAAGAGTAAGCAGAGGAATTTATCACCCGAGAAAAAAAGGGGGCCGAGCTGAGAGAACTTTTGTCCAAAAGAACCCTAACCCATCCAAGAGATCTCCAAGATGTTCCGGTTTGGGAGTATTGATGGTTCGTCGGAAGTGGCCGACAGCAGCATTCATCAAGCAGCAGTGATGTGTTGTCAGCTCCAACACTCGCCGACGGACATTCCATCGCGAGAATTGATTGATTTCTTTTCGAAGTATCGATCCGTTTGATGCTGTCGTCCCCCCGTCGGGCGTGATCCGGGAATGACCCACCCTTGGCCCCCGATCGACATTCGTCTCGTCCTTCCCGCTTCTTGTCTTTTCGAATGTTTGAAATGAACCCTTGTTGCGGCGGAGGTTTAGGTTACACCCAACAGAATTTCAGTGGAAAAGATTCGGTGACATTGAAAAGGGATCTCACGTGCCGCCCCACTTTCTCAAGGCAACGATAAAATCGATAAGTCGCGGTTCAGGCATCTGTCTCAAATTGGTTGGTTACAGGGATCCCCGCCAGACCGTCCAGGCAGCAGCATTTTGCACCACACCAACTTGGATGGGAAGAGATCCAATGTGGGGTGAAGCAGCAGCACCACTGCAATGCACCACTGCAGCAGACGAGCGGACGATCCCTTTTCAACTCCGTTTGTGCATCGCGAACGAGGGGCGGACTCTCTCCAGGACATGTCGCGCGGTTTCCAAGGTTTGCGCGAGTCCCAGGCACCGAAATAACGAAATAACCAATTCGCCTTGACTGGCTCTGACTGGCTTTCAATCAATTAATTCATTGACCCGGACACGATCGAGCAACCACAAACTACGAGGAGGAAACCGCAGCACCGTAATAACTCCCCGGTGGTAGCTTTTGCCCCTTCTAGGTTCCAATTCTTGGTTTTCCTCATTGAGCTCGGGAGCCTTTTCTTTTCTTCTCCTGTCTTTTGTCCATATTTGTGCTGAGTGTAGCTTTTGGTCGCCTTATCTTTCTCGAGCTGGACAACCTGCTCCAATTTTTCAACTTTTCCAAAAAAAGAAGAAAAAAAAAAAAAAAAGAACCTGGGGGGGGGGGGGGGGGGGGGGGGGCGGGGCGGGGGGGGGGGTGGGCGGGGGGCGGGGGGGGGGGGGGGC
>MU864386.1:211248-240583 GCA_033296905.1 Podospora australis
CATCCTAAGCTCTCCTCAGATTATAATAGCTTCAGTTCCAGAATAACAACACGTTCCTAAAAAAAAAAAAAAAAAAATAACAAAAAAAAAAAAAAAAAAAAAAAAAAAAAAAAAAAACCCCCCCCCCAAAACAACCGCGCACGCAACTCCGTATCGATCTGCATAGCTCCCGTATGTCCTTCAGCCTCCATCAAAGTTGTCTTACGAGCTTGGTGTCGTGACTCTTGCCACCCACACGATCAGATGGATGCGTATAACTGACTTGCCGGAGCACACACTCAGCGCAGAGAAGACCACAGCCCAAGACATACATGCAAAAAGATGTTGTCTTGTTGAACGCCTCAACTGAAAGGCGTTTTACGTCTCGGACGGCACTTACTACTCCCGAGTCATCGCCCATCTTAGGAGTTGCAGGTATATTTATTGGGCCGTCACCAACTTTCAATTCGTCCTCTCTCACCAACTTCAGCCACCGTCATGGAGTCCTACAACGTCCAGCCGGCTTTCCAGCGCCGGCTGAGTCGATTATACAATGACACCAAAAGGAGGTCCGAATTCGTCAAGGAACCTGTTCAGCATACCGAGGCCGATCCCGATGTCAAGTCGCTGCACCGAAAGCTCCGAATTCAGAAGGACAGGTTTGTCAGTTGGGGCTTGGAGTGGTCGGATCCAAACCAGTCAGCAGAGGTCCTGATCGACTCGTCATTAACCAAGGCCGGCCTCAGCGACGTTGTTGGCAGTATTATGGCCACCATCAAGGACATCCTTGCCGAAGCCGAGCCACTCTGGAATAGCTCTCGAAGTCTGGCCGGGGAGAATGTAGACCCAGCACCGGAGCCGCCAAGACGAGGGGAAAAGATACGGATGGTCGTCTGGGACAAGAACAAGTTCGAGGACTTGGTACGTGATCTCACCACGGCTGTCGATACTCTCTACGACCTCTCGAGGATGAGGGCATCATCTGCCGGCGCCGTACGGGGACCCAAGCCACCATCTGCCCCTACCGAAGACCTGCGACCGTTCGAGTCATCACGAATCCAAACGCCACAGCAAATCGATCCCAAAACCCTCAAGAACCTGCGCGAGGTTCAGGCTGTCCCCATGACCGAGAAGGCTGAGAATCAAGATCGTGTCCATGAGATTGTTTTCATGGACAGGCAGGCGTACGCAGAGCTCACCCGTACGACCGCCGGTGCCCGACAGACCCACTCGCCGCTCCTCCTCGAATATGCTTCTTTCGATTCCATCTACTCTATCACTGGCATCTCTCCTCCACTGGCACGGTTTGAGAAACTGTCTGCCGGCCTGCAAGCAGAGTCAACGCGAGCACCAGGGACATGGACCGGTCTACCCCGATTGCTGGGTTACTTCGAGGACATGGATCACTCACGGTTCGGCCTGGTGTACCAGTTTCCCCGAACATTCAACCCCGTCACTTTCGAACATCTCACACAAAACCCCCTTTACAATCTTTGCACGCTCGCCGATCTCTTGGCACGCCCAGACTTTGAACCAAAGCTCGAAGCCAAGTTTCGCCTTGCTGCCAACCTCGCCAACACCGTCTTCGATATGCACGCTCGTGGTATCACGCACGGCAGTATAGGGGATGGCAATGTCTCGTTCTGCAATGCCGTCGGTACTGACCCCGAAGTCAGCGGAATCACACAGGGCGAGGTGGACATTAGGAGACCTCTCATTTCTTCCTTTGATCTGTTCTCCGATCCACAATCCCCAGACGAACCGAGAACCTTCTCTTTATACAAACACCCCCTAGATCCGAGAAACAGTGCACAGTCACCTTTGACCGGCAATGCAGACTCAAAAACCTTTGATCTCTACTCCTTGGCCATGATTCTTCTGTCGATCGGTCTTTGGACGAACCTCGAAAACCTCGTACCCAACATGGAGTCACCGACCATACCCGAAGCAGTATTGGAGCAGCTTGCCATCAGATGTGGCTCGCTTTACATGAAGGCGGTTCAGACATGTTGGAACGCGGTGGACCAGGAGATGCAGGGCCGTCTCACAACGGAGCAGATTGTGTCACGCGTCGAGTACAAGACAAGTCGCTACCTGGAAGCGTGTTGCATTCTGGATGGTGTCAGCAGCTTGGAGGAGAGGCTTGGTGACGATCTCGGCGACGTGCGACCCGAGCCTGCTCGTCTGAGTACAGCATCGGTGCCCGGTCCGTCCAAGGATGCCGCCGAGTCAGAAAAGGCGGCTGCACCTGCGGATATCACCGCGGCGCAGGCACAAACCGACACAACAGAAGGTCCGGCGAAACCGAAGATGCGTCTCTTTCCTCACGTCTCTCTGCCCCAAGACGTTGTCGAGCGGTGGGATAAGGTCATCATGAAGCAGGTGGAAGGCGCCCTCCGTCATTTCTACCGCAAAAACCCCGAGACAGTAGAGATATCTCTCCAGGCCATCGGTCCGTCAGCACAACAAACAAAACCCACGGTCCTCGTTGTTTGCACATCGGTAGGCAAAGTCAAGGCGATTCTTAAGAAGAAGCTCGGCGATCTGTTTGAGGGTACGGCTGGATTTGGCCTCAAAGTATGCAGTGGTCGGATGGTTCGCTCACGGAAAGAGGTCATCGGACGCAGCATGGCGGCAGGACTGGACGAGGTGATGGCGACAAACCCAGATCACCAGGAACGGCCCTTGAATGGAGCAAGCCTTGGGGCGTGGGTTGGTGACCGGCATCTTCCCCCGGTCAGTCTTGGTGGGATCATCACAGTGGACGACCGAGAATTCGGGATGACGGTGCATCATATGCTGGATGACCCGGACCTGAACCCACGGGATTCGGGAAACGGAGGCGCGCCTAGAAGCATGGCTGGGCCCAAAGGCATGACCGATCTCCATGCCTGGTACGCTCAACAGTACCAGAACACCAGCGAGTCGGAACTCGACAGCAGCGGCGCTGAAGATTATGCCTGTGAATTCTCCGACTCGGAATCCGAACAAGGATCGGCTATTACAAGCGAATATTCAGACGAGGATGACGAAGAAGACGAGGAGAAGCAGCACTGGAGTGACGACGAGAGCGAACCCGGCGATATACCTGGGATCGAGCCCGGGTGTGGTGAAGGCTATATCATTACACAGCCGGCGTTGGACGACATCCCCGACGAGTTTTATCCTTGCCCGGAAACACAGGACGAGGATCATCTTGACACGTACACGGTGGGTGAGATGTACGCATCCAGTGGTATCAAGAGGCGGAGAGATGACGGGCTCGTCCACGAAATCGACTGGGCGCTGTTCGACTTTTCCGACGACCGGTATCCGCCAGGAAATATCATTCCTTCAGTCTCTGAAGAAGCGACGGAGATATGTCCAACGACCATAGCACCATCATCGAGTTTACCAGGGATGAACGTGCAATGCATGGCCCGCACCTCGGGTCTCCAAACGGGAACCATCCTGCAGGGTCTCGTTTCTGTCAAAATATACGGACGCGAGACACCCAGCCATACATACCAACTCGCCGGGACCCGTCCCCCTCCAGGAGAGATCATTCACCCCAAGCAGTCATCACTACCGGTGGGAATGCCGGGCGACTCTGGAGCTTGGGTTGTTGATAGGGAGCAAGGGCGACTCTGCGGCCACATCTTAGCGTGGAGTGAACGTAAAAGAGTAGCCTACATTTGCCCGATGGATGTTTTGATTCTCGATATTGCCGAGACGCTCGAAGCGAACGAGATCAAGCTGCCGGGTGGTGAGGTGATCTTTTCTCGTGACGGGGTGATGGAGGGTCATCCCGTTCGCACGCTGACCCAAAGGAGTGTGCGCAGTGACATGTCCGGCGCCCAGGGGTCAGAAGGAGACAATGGGGATGACGAGGGTGATGAGGTGCCTAGCTTGGTTGGAAAACGATTCAGCGGTGCAAGAAGGCACAGCAGTCGGCGGTCACAAAAGAGTGCAGCCACCCACCGAGCTTCTTATCTCTCTGCTCGGCGACAGAGTACCCAGACAGTGGGTGAGGAATATGATTCAGGGGTGCAGGATGTGGCAGATCCCAGCGGACTGGGGAACGCGCTCAAGGCGATGGGATTAGGGCCGGAGAACCAGCCCTCAGATGATATGATGAGGAGATGGGGCTATGTTTGACTTGCGGGCCCAGGGCGGATGGTTTGGTCCGTTCTGGGAGCGGGAAATTTTTGATTACTATACCTCGGGATATTTTGCATAGCGTGAGGGTATTATTTCCCTTTGTACCCTGGAGGAGAGAGTGGGAAGTAAGCGAGTCTCGGGGTAGCACCGAGAAAGTTTACTATGACAATGGGCTTCTGCCCCTTGAGACCTACCTTTTACACCCTGGCCTTGAATACACCAAGATGTTACAGCCACTTGACACCCATACGTAATGGCGGAGACCATCTTTCTCATATATCGGTGACCGACTTAGACGTTCATCAGCAATAGGTTAAGCTCGGTCACCGTCAGCAGGAAATGACGAATTGCCCGGAATGTGTGTAAGTCGTGCATGACCGAGGGTAAGCTTACTGGTTAAACTGCTGACGGGCTGAGCTTGATTCAACGGAGGGTCTTCTATGTTACATCCAGCACTTTCAATTACTAGTATTATAGTTCCCATCGGCTGTTTACTCAACTGCCAAAAGGGGCGATTTGTCTCAAGGCGGTCATCTGTCGTTTCGATAACCACTTACGGTAGAAGCCGCTCACCACTAGCCTGCGGCCATATGTAGCTGAACGCTGACGTACGACCAGAGTCACAACAGAAGAAGTATGAAATTGTGTACGGTCTTCCTACATAGGTAGGTAGTAGAGGGTCGTTACTCATTCTCTGCAGTCTTCGTACGGGTATATGTGGATCTTGGCAGCGGTGTAGGATGCGTATGCATTCTTGAAGTCCGGCTTGCCGGTTGATAGCCTCGTAGACTGAGCGACAATGGGCCGAGGTACGACAGTAGCTAAGGTAAGGTATCTCAGTCTGTTGCTTCCAAGGATTCAGACAGGCGAGCAGTAAGAAACTATCACGTTTCTAAGGGTATAAAGCCAGGCGGTTCTCCCACTCTAGATCATCTCTCTTCATCCTCACCTCCATCCTCTCCTCACAGTTTTATTACCCCTTTTCCAAAATCCTCAGCCAAAATGGTCACCATCTCCAAGCTCGTTGCCTTTGCCCTCACCCTGTGTGCAGGTGCTGCCCTGGCCAAGCCCCTCGCCGTTGTTGAAGCGGGCTCAGTCTCGCTGGAGCGGGATGGCAACGTCAACGCGACTTCTGCTGCTGTCGTTGGTCTTGAGAAACGCCAGGGTGGTGAGGGTGTTCATCTTGTGAATTGCAATACTTACTCTACCGTTATTGTATGTACCTTTCCTTTCTTATTACCTACCTTCTCTGTCCCACTTGACCCTTCAGCTTGCATCCCCCTGAACCGGAAACTATGGCACTATGAGTTGGTTTGCTGATGAAAAAAAATAAAATCAAAGTACTGCCCCAACGACGGCGACTGCAACCACAACCCCGGCCCCGGGAACTCCTGCGCCACTGCCGGAATCCGCAAGTGGGAGGGCACGAGACAGTCATGCCGGTTCTCGACGGGGGTGACGTTTTCTTGGTTTGTTCAGGCGAATGCGCAGCAGCAGCCGGATTTCTCTGTTGTTGGGTAAGTCTACCATTTCACTGTTTCCTCGCGCTGCTCACATGATAGTTTGTCATATGAAGAGAATAAAACTGACAGAAAATGTACACAGCGACGGTGACAACGGCAGAGGCAGACCCTGGACCATCCGCAAGGACAACAAGCACAACATGTACACCGACGGCAATGGGAATCGGTGTGATAGCATTTACTATGCTTTGTAAAGCAAGCGTGATCCCAACAGTGGCATGTCAAGATGGGGAGGCATTGGAGTTGCAAGCAAAGACATGTCATGATGGATGTGTTTGAATTGGAAGAAAGGGAGTGAGTCCTGCAAAGGATGGATGGATAGACACTATTCAACATAGGTACCAGGTAGTTGAGCCAAATCTTGAATTAAACCGAGTTCTTACTCTAACCTTGAATACGCCGCCGCCTCTTGTCTTATTACCAGAAACTTAACATTAGGAACACACACATATATGGAGCACCATAGACACAAGAGCCTGAGATAATCTCAAAGAGGATATTATATTTCATTAATAACATTACCACCACATTTCTTTTCCCCCTCTAAACCCATCCACACCAGAGACAAGTTTACCACGGCCAGAAACCCGGCTTCCCCGGCTTCGCAGGCGTGGTCTTGTTGGTCAGAGCCTCAATCACTCCATAATAAGCAGGTTTCTTGCTAAAGTCCTCCGCCCACAGCAGCGGCGCGCCCTCACCGGGGAAAACATCCGGCACCCAAGAGAAGGGGTCATAGAAATCCCAGATAGTCACACCAATGCACCCCTTGACCTGCACGCAAGCGCCCACCGCGTTCTTGTACGCCTCTTTTTGGAGGGCAAGGTTGGTAGCATTTGCCGGAGTTTGGAGACGAATATCCAGCTCAGTCAGCGCAACCTCCACTCCCAGTTTGGCAAAGCCCTGGATGGCATCAATGTGCTGATCCAAAGTGGGGTGGTCCTCAGCGATCAAATGGGCCTGGAGACCAACACCGTCGATGCGGATCCTGTTCTTTTGGAGAAGACGAACGATGCGCTGGGCACCGGCGGTTTTGGCGGAGGGCCACTCGAGGTTGTAGTCGTTGTAATACAACTTGGCAAAGGGGTCGACCTTGGCGGCGGTCTTGAAGGCGAGGGTGATGTACTCCTCGCCCAAAATCTTGTAAAAGAGGGACTCGCGGTAGGTGCCGTCCTCGTTGAGGGCCTCGTTGACCACGTCCCAGGCGTAGCACTGGCCCTTCCAGGCGCCGGCGACCTTGGTGACGTGCGAGACAATAATGTCGCGGAGCTGCTGCTTGGTCCAGTCTTGTTTGGCTTCGACCCAGGGGGCGAGCTGGGAGTGCCAGACCAAAGCGTGGCAGCGGAGGTACTTGCCGTGCTTGCGGGCGAGGGAGCTCACGACGTTGCCTTCGGTGTAGTTGAAGACGCCTTGCTGGGGTTCGGTGAAGAGCCACTGGGATCATGGGTTAGGTTATTGTGGGATAATGGTGAGGTGAAGAGGAACGAACCTTCTGTCCGTTAGTGGGAGTGGTCTGGCCGAACTCGCCCGACTTCCACATGATCTGGTCATACTGCTTGTACGATTGCGGGTAGGGGGCGCGCTCGCGGAAGCCGGGAGTATCGGTGGCGGCACCAAAGTACTTGAGGCCAGCCTGCTTGGCGTAGAAGTTGAGGCCCTTGTCGTACTTCTCAGGACCCTTGCCGCCGCCGGGGGTAGGGCTGGCGAGGGTCAGAGGCAGGGCCGAGAGGAGGAGCGAAGAGAGATGCATCTTGTCTCTACTCTTGGGGGGGTGATGTGGTCCTCAGGGAGAAAGGATGGAAAGGGAAGGGAAGAATCACGACATGAACCGCTGGGGACGAACGTCTCTTTATGATCGCGAGTGGACACTGATCTGTTCGTCTCCAGTCGGACTACATCGTCGACTGTGTGTCATGCCATGTCAACACCACACGGGAACCCATCACTGCTGGATCCGGACCCAGCCGATGGAACATTGGGTCACATATCCAGCACGACATTGGCGAGAGGAACCTGAACGGATACCACCTCGCCTCCCCTCTACCGGGAATCGAGCTCATCGGCTCCCAGTGATCCGAGGCAAGAAGGTGACAATGGATCACCGTGGAGATGGAATCATGGTGATCGTGGTTCCCCCCAAAACAGATCATTGATGTTACCTAATGCGGGCGGTGCCGGCACTTCGGGGCCGTGAACCGAACCGGGCTCGTGGGAGCACCAAACGGGACCACTCCCCGGGGGGGTCGGGAACGCTTGATGAGGCCAAGATGCGTTTCTCGTAGATTCTTCCCCCCCATCATTTCGGGTGGGAGATTCACAGGGAGGCGAGAGTTTACATTCAGCCGGATCGCAAGACATGCCAAAAGACTGGTAGAGATGTTGAAGGTTGTTCGCCAAGACAACCCATTCCGTTCAAGCGCGCCGTTGCGAGGAGACAGCCCCGATGGCTAGCGTGCGAAGCTACCACGGTTTGGCGGCCGGATAAATGCGATGCAGCGGTTGTTGACTTTTGCCGCGAGCAACGGTAGAGCTTGGCATACTCGGTGAGAAGGGTGTGCCAATGTTTATTCACTTGAGCCTGCGGATGGGCGAGTCTTGAGAATGTTCACGGTCGGTAGGAAATAATCGGAATGCAACTATCGTGAAGCTTGGCTGCGGAAGTGATATTAACTGCAGGAACGGGCTGCTAAGAATGCCACATTAAAACCAACCTTATAGGTACCTCGAGTTGTTTTGGCCATTGGCACGGTTCGACTGCCCGTTCATAGTTCCCCTGCCCGTTCATAGTTCCCACGGTGGGTGTGGCCACTGGCGATGGAACAACAATTCGATATCCTCCTCGAGTCCTCACCTTCAGACCCTTACCTTGCTGGGCAGCGGAGAAACGCGGAGGAGTTGCGGGGCTCCATCTGGGGAAGGCCTGCTAAAATTTGGACAAGGTGACATTTCTCCAGCACGCGGCAGTCGATTTGATGCGATGGGCGGAGAGGGGGATGGAAAAGATCCAGACCTTGCGAAAGACAACGGGCACGTCACATGTGTTGCGGTGATGGAGGAGAAGTCTGAAGATCTGATAATGTCGCGCCAAGATTGAGCCTGGACTTGGATCTCGGTCAATCCGTACATCCGAGTCCCAAAAAGATGATCTGGCGGATTCTTGTTAGATCCATTTCCATGCAGTAGTAACACATATTTCCCCTTTTTATCCAAGTCATCATGCAGATGGGATGAACGGAACTGATGTTTGATGACAATCGCGTCTCGAAGCTCAAAGCTCAAAGCTCTCGAGGCTTGGCAGCTTTCCCCGACTCCAACAAAGCGTGGCACCCCTGGCCACAAAATAATGCGAACTCCCAAATGCATTCAGCGTTCATTCAACGATTATCTACGCAGCAAAACCGTGCTCTAAAAATCGGGGAAAAATTATAAACATAGAATCCTGACTGCCAACGTTGTTCGCAAGGCCCGAGGCTATTTTAGCTGTTTTTTTTTGGGCGAGAAGCGTGGCTGGAGATATTGCTGGCTTCTTGCACGTCACTCTGATCCTTTTCGTAATGGTGGGGACATGCCGCCTTGTGCGTTCGCTTTTTTGCGTGGTCATTGTTGAATGGAGGCTTGAAAGCTACAAGTTATTAAAGAAGAAGCAAAGGCGTCTGTAGAAATCTCTGCAACGTCCTGAATTTACTTCAGCGTGTTTCTACAGAGAAAGACGGCGCGGTACATTGCAGGCTTCGCGTAGGCGACTCCGATGCGCTGTGATAACGACCATTCATCCATCATCTCTTCGCATGCTTGCCTAGATCACAACAGCAGATTGGCTTTTCACTTTTTGACGCGATGGAAGCCGTCGTTTTTCAGAATTGTGATCGGCATCACGAACAGAGACAAAGAGACTGTCTATGTTCATCTTCCCTTTCTTTGCTGATCGTAAGCACCCAATCCTTCAATATGCAGGCGAAGCTCATGACGTCGGACGACAGACGCCATCTCGGCTTTGGAGAGTGGATTGGTGACGCCGGCTGGAGCCAAAACGAACACCGGTTTGTCTCTCCAAAAAGCCGAGGACTCGGGGGGAAAAGGCGAGAAAAGGAAGAACAAAATACAATTAAGATCCTGGACAGCAAGTGCATCATAAACAGTCGAGAAAACAAGAAGATGATGCACTGAAAAGGGCGTCATTAGAACTGGCGCTTCTCCGCTGTATCCGTAGGGCCGTAGGTAATTTCGTTACCAGAACCCTAACCCGCTACTGAAAAGACAGGCGTGACGTCATGCGCAGTGATGTCATGAACCACTTTCGACGCCCAGGAACATACCGGACCAATCTTGGATCGTGAACGTCATGGTGTTTGTTCCGGTTGCAGGCGTTGATCTCCCGAGCTGTCAAATTGTCAAGTCAAAAAGCCATCAAATCTTTCTGTGCTGCTGCAATTTGACCTTTCTTTCACCCATCATCAAGCAAACAACCTTCAAAGCAACACCAACTACAACAACTCAACAAGATACTTCGTATCTTTCTTATTTTTACATAACAAACTCTACCTATTCCCCCGAATAACACAAACAGACAACCTACACCATGATGTCCGCACGAGTCCCCGCCCGCGTTGCCCCTCGCGCCGCCCGCCAGGTCGTCCGCACCTCCAGATCCGCCCCTCGCCGTTTCCAATCCACACAAACTCAGTCCTCTGCCTCATCCGCGAGCGCCAATGGCGCTTCGTCATCATCACATTTCGGAGCTGGTGTGGCTGGTGGTGTTGTCGGTGCGGCCCTGCTGTACGGCATCTACACCCAGACACCCTCAGGCAAGATGATGCGTACCGTGAACACAACCGTGAAGGAGACCAACAAGAAATACGAGGAGGTTGCCGCCAAGCTGAAGGAGAAGACTCCTTCGACCGACGAGGCGATTGACAAGATCAAGCAAGTGTGCTACTCATACGTCTTCTGGGTACCCGGCGGCAAGCAGTACGTCGACACTGCCTTCAAGGACATTGAGGACATTCGCGAGACCAACAGAGATGAGGTGGACAAGCTGGTTAGCGACACATACAAGGAGTTCCAGCAGATCGCGTCAGCTGGCCTGACCATGGAGGCTGCCCACAAGGCCTGGGACGCACTCACCCGCTTGGGTCAGCGCCTCGCTACCCTGACCAGCAACGCCTCGGACCAGATTCTCAAGAACCACCCCGAGCTCGAGAAGAAGCTGGGCGGTCCTCTCAACCAGCTGAAGCAGATGGGTGCCGAGTACGGCCCCGAGGCGAAGAAGATGGCCGATGAGACATGGAAGGAGATCAGCGATATCTTCAAGGGCGGATTCACTGCCGAGAATGCCGACAAGGTCCGCAAGCTCGTCGAGGAGAAGACTCAGCAGCTCCGCAAGATGGGCGATGCCGTCTGGGACAAGGGTCTCGAGAAGGCCAAGCCCTACCTCGACAAGAACCCCCGCGTCCGTGATTTGATCAACGACAACAAGGACATCCTCAAGTCCGGCAACGCCTCGGAGCTGTTTGACAAGATCAAGAACTTGGCGACCGAGGGCGGCGACTCCAAGAAGCTCGAGGAGTACATCAAGCAGACTGTCGAGAAGGCCAAGGAGTCGGGCGGCAAGGGCAAGAGCTGGACCGGCTCGCTGCTGGGTTCAAGCGCTGGGTTCGGTGCACTCGGTCAGTTCCTGGGCTCATCAGAGAAGGGTGCCGCCCAGAAGGTCAAGGACAACATTGGCGTCTTGAGCGAGGTGCTTAAGAAGCACTCGGATGAGGGTCAAAAGTTGTTGGAGGAGACCAAGGAGGATCTCAAGAAGCTTCTGGAGGAGAAGGCCAAGAAGGCACAAAAGATTGCCGACGCTGCCGCCAAGGACTCCCAACAATAAATCTGACGATTTGGTCAGATGCGTGGGAAGGATGAGCATGATACCTTTTCTTTTTGAACTGTAAGATAGTAATTTAATTTCAGGACGGGTCACTGCACGTCCGACACAGGCACGGGTAGTGCCGGTAGGATGGAAAGGAATGGGGAAAATGGCTGAGCAAGATAAGCATTAGCATTCGCGACGACAAAATTTCATGATTTTCCATAAACAAATCTTGCATTGCATGAGAACTGAGAAGCTTGTGTCACATCTTTTGGAGCGCCGTTGCAATTGTCGACATGAACTTACGAAGTACCCCCGCCTTTTTTCCAGCTGCGCCGCCTGGGCTACGATCAGCGGCCGGACCCACTTCCATCTCCCCGTAGCTCGCTGTCTCCCGCCCGCTATTTCGATCCCTCTTTTGAACCCTTTCAGGCCTCTCGCAGCAGTTGCCCCACCTCTGCCAAGCACCTCCTGCCGTGTTGAACATCATGACGACAAGCTGAAGTGGTAGTAGAGAGAGAGAGAGAGAGAGAGAGAGGAGGGACGGAAAGGAAATCCACACCACTTTCCCATCGATTCCGGGCACAGAGTGCCAAATTCACTTCTCACATTTCTTTGCAATGGGCAATCCTTTTTACGTTCCCCCGCAGGATTGATGGCTTTTCCATTCGACAGCAACCTGACCGAACCGACCGACCATTTGCCCCCTCGAAGACGACCCGATACTCAGCTGATTGATCGAACAATCAAACAATCGAACAATCGAACGAATCGAACATTCGATTGGAAACGTCCCGGCTTTTTCCTCCTCCAATTCGTACTCGATGCCGTACCATCCATCCTCGCCCAACATCCTGCCTCACACCATGTCTTCCCCAAAGCGATACCTCGAGACCCACGACGAGAACCTGCTCTCCATCGGGGACACTTCGACGTACCTATCCGGCGCTCTTGAAGACATCATCAACAACTATCCCCCGCGCTCGCGCTACCCCCAAGAAGTGCTGCAGGGTTTGTGGAGCGGTCCTACTGGCATCGCCTACCTTTTGTTACAAGTGTCTACCCTCCGACCGGATATTGTCATCTCAGGCCAGCCAGCGATCCACTGGGCGCGGTCGTACATTTCTGGCTCTCGCGGCCATAACTTGCGCCTGGGTAGCCATGGCTGTGGTATTTCCGATGAGAAGTTGGCGTACGAAGCGGTCAAGGCGTGCGTGTCAAGGGACCTGATGCACGCCCGCAGTTTTGTGCAGGGCGTCGAACAGATACTTTCTGTCGAGGAGTTCCCGGACGAGAACCTCTACGGCCGAGCGGGAACCCTGTACATGCTGAGGATGGTTCGTCACTGGGTCGAGGGCAGCAACCGGCTGGTGGATCCCGCCATTGCGGAAATCTCCAACACCATTCTGAACCACGGGCCAGACTGGAAGTGGCATGGCAGGCGGTATTTGGGCGCTGTCCACGGTGATATCGGGATCATCACGCAGGTGGTGCTGACGTCGCCAGAGCTGGCGGACAGGTTGGAGCCGGTTCTGGAGCGGGTGTTGAGCCATCAGCTGGAGGACGGGAACTGGCCGAGCAGCGAGGAGAACGGGTCCAACAAGAAGGGACTGGTTCAGTTCTGCCACGGCGCCCCCGGGGTGATTGTTTCGCTGTGTTCGCTGCGAAAACATTTCCCACGCCTGGATGACAAGATTGATGCGGCGGTCAAGAAGGGTAGGGAGTGTATCTGGAATCAGGGTTTGCTCAAGAAGGAGCCAAATCTATGTCATGGCATCTTTGGGAATGCGCTGTGAGTTGCCAATTCAGAGACCAATGTCAACACAAGGGGCGAGGTTCAACTGACAGTAGTGTGTAGGTGTCTTCCCAAAGGCCCACTTCGCCAGCACTTCCTCGCTGTCGCCACACCTAAGAACGTGGCGCACATGAAGGCATCCGACCCGACGGGTTCGGTATTCGAGAGAGCTGACTATGGGCGATCATACTCGACGCTGACTAGCTACGCTCCTTGCGCCGTGTGGACGTGGCTTGTCGCCGAGGAGGAAGACCCCTTGATTCTCGGATACAACGACATTTGATGGAGGGTATTTGGTACTTTCCCTAAGCATAACAGGGAAGATTGGCTGGCTTTTTTTTTTGGTTTGGGCTGGAATGTTTCGGTGCATCGCAGGTACGGAGGTCACTTTGTTTTGGGGTCTGCATTTGGCTCGTTCGTCCTGGTTCTGCGGTTTTTCTCTCCCTTCTCTTCCCTTTTCTCTCTTCTCTTTTTATTAGCTCCCGCTGATAGGTAGTGATGACAATATATCTATCTACTTGGATTCATTTCGGCTTGGTCTTTCTCCCCGTAAATGACACTGCGCGGCCACTCCAGCCAACGATGCCAGTCCGCCGCAAGGTTGTCCAGCACTAGTTCCAGGACATGCTTTCCAGCGTCTCCTATCTGCCACATCTGTCGTCCGTAATGGAGTAACAGGGCGTAATGCCCGAGCAGGACAAGAGATTCCGGTTGTTTTGTTTGCAACAGAGAGGTGAACTCGGACGGCACCATCAGAAGCCAGGCAAAGATCATCCTGTGCCGATTCGATAGTGGGTGTTGATGATCAGGTTCCTGCTCCTCCTCCAGGACAGCGTCGACTCCGATTTGGAGGTAACGGACTACTTTCTGGCAAATTTCTTTTTGTTCTTCTTGCCCCAAGGTTTTTGAAGAATCGATCATGGCAAGTAAAGAGTCGCAGTGATTTCCTTTTGGGTCGCGGGAGGTAAAGCCACGGGAGGAAGACAAAATGTCGGCCATGGGGGAGGCCATGAGGCGCGGCCAGGCGGCGACGGTTACGGTTTTGAGGCCTTTGTGGATGTTGTCGCAGTTTATCCAGGCTTGAAGGAATTTGTCGAATTTGTTTGTGTCGGGAGAAGGTCGGTCATGACCAGGGGAGGAGGGTGAGGAACAAAGGGAGGAAAGGGATGATAAAGTGTCGGCTAGCAAGTGATGCCCCAAGATGGAGGAAAAAAGAACGATAGCCACCGCGTCCTTGGAGTTTTCGGGAGTGAAGGGTTGGAAGGTCTGGTTGAAGAGAGAAATGGCTTCGGTTTGGAGGGTTACGGCCTCGAGAGGGTAGATGGGATTGGAGGGGTGGAGGAAGGCGAGATGGCGGGCGGAAAAGGCCAAGAGGGCGTGGGTGAGGTAGGGGTAGGGGCCGCTGTCGGCGATTTGGAGGCCTTGGAGGATGCGGGGGTGGTATTCTTCTGGGGGAGTGCTGCGGTCGAAGAGGTCGTGGGTGGAGAGGAGGTGGATGAGGAGGTGGGTGTGGGTTAGGTTTAGGGAGCCGTTGGGGCTGGGCATGGGGAGTGCTGAAGTAGGGGGAGGTGAGGTTGCTGGTTGGGTCACGGCTGGGCTTGGGCTACCGCTGAAGTGAACGTGAGATGATGGGGAGTTCGAGATGGAGGACGTCACGGTGCTGCTGCCGGAATGGGAGGCGGGTTTAGCTCTCCGAGGAAGAGGGAGGGGGTCGGAAGGCGGGTCGGAGATGAAGCTACATGTGCGATCGGATAGGGTGCATAAGGAGCAGGCTGGTCGGCCTTCATCGCACTGGACTAATGGTCAGATATCTTCCTCCGGGGGCATGGCCATTGGACGTAGAGGGGAGTCTCAGGTTCAATGTACCTTGACATGGCGTCGTTTGCTAATGGTCACAGAGGTACAGTCAGTACATGCAATCAAAAGCATATGATCAGGCCTGGCTCAACATACCATTGGATACATCCCTGGCGGGACTTTCTATGACTACGACGCAGCATCTTTGATCTGGGTTCGAGGTTCAGTCATGATTATAGAGAAAAGAGGATATGGAAACACCCGAACACGCGTGTTACCAGAAGTTGGGGAACATTAAATAAGACATCATGAATCCACCAATCCAAGCCTCAGCCTGACGCGTAAGTCTGGTCTGTCATGGATCATATCTATCATGCATGATGGGAATGGTGAAGGATGCCTTGTTGGCTCGACCATTTCCTCTTTCAGGGGTTGGAGTTGACGTGAGTGACAGGGGTCAAATCCGCCAAGATCTTATCGAACACGCGTGTTCGGCATCATCCGTTCTAGCCTCTATTGGGTAGTTCAGCTTCGTCCGAATTGCTCCTGTATACGAAGTACGATGCCAAGGGATCAGTACCGTCTATGCTGCTGTAGCTGTCGTAACACGCGTGTTTGAAAGTGTTGATGGGATGCGAATCTGTATGCATTTTCTTCATCTCTGTGGACGACGGCGGATCGAGAATTGATTTCCTTCTCGACATAAAACCTTCATGGTGACTTCTTCTCTCGAGACTCCCAGAATGTCATCATCACCATCACCATCGGCCTCTAGACGAGCGCTAGGCATCACTCTTCACATCGACAATTCAAGAGTATCAGTGGAAATTCTTACCGGGCTGTGCACGCCGAAAACGGACGCCAGTCTGTGAGAAATTCGAATCTTCTGTCTATAACCGAGCCCTGTAGCCTTCGAAGTTCGAGTCCATCACCAAACAGCCAGTCGCTTGACTGGAAGAACTTGCAAAAAGATGCCCGAACTCCTCCCCTACCGCGGGAACTACTACCTATGGCACTACATCCCCGACCTCCCGCTCTCCATCACCTTTTCCGTCCTCTTCGCCATTGCCACCGCCTTGCACACATATAAGATGGTCAAAACCAAAATGTGGTTCTCCTCCCTCTTCGTCTTAGGGGGGTTTTGTACGTTTTTCTCTCTTCCCTCTCCTCACCCCTTTTCCAACACTAACATGAAAAAGTCGAAGTAATAGGCTACATAACCCGCATCATCGCCCGCCCCCGCACCAACTCCCTCCCCATCTACCTGATCCAAGCCATTTTTTTGCTTCTCCCCGCCGTCCTGCTCGCAGCATCCCTCTACATGGTCTACTCCCGCATCATCCGCGCCCTCCCCAACAGCGACCGGTTTTCCCTCATTTCCGCCCGGTGGACCACCCGCGTCTTCGTAATAGGGGACTTCATGACCCTCAACGTCCAGTCCACCGGCGCCGGTATGCTGGGCAAGCCCGGCACAACAGGGATAGCCGGGAACTGGATCGTCATTGCCGGGCTGATCCTCCAGATTTTATTGTTTCTGGCTTTTATGGTGGTGTGTCTTGTTTTTCACCTGCGATACAGAAAACACGGGGCCGGGACGAGGGGGGAGACGAAACAAGTGCCGTGGGAAGCGGTGCTGTATATGCTGTATGGAACTTCGTTGTTGATTCTGGTGAGGAATCTGTTTCGAGTAGTGGAGTTTGTGATGGGGCAGGACGGGTATTTGTTCCGTGTGGAGTGGCCGATTTTTGCTTTTGACGCGGGCTTGATGTTGCTTGTTATGATTGCTTTTTATATCTGGTATCCGGATTGCTTGTTGCCTGGAACACAGCTGGAGGGGGTTGCGTTGGAGGAAGCGAACGGGAGGGAGTCGAGGGGGAGTGGGAAGAGCGGGGGTTGGTTGTTAAGGCGTTGAGACTTGACTGTTAGGTTTTGGTTGATTGGGGGATGTCATTGACTGGAATACATGGAGTTGGGAGGTTAAGGTATTTTGATGTGGACTCGGAGGACATAATTATCGGCAAGGAAAGCAAGGTGGAAATAGACATTAGATTTATTATGTAAAAAAGGGGGTATCTATCTAGACGCCGTATACTCTCACTTTCACTTCTCTCCATCACTCGACGCAAAGTCGCTGTCAGAACTATAGAACCGCTCAAAGGTCCTCTTCTCCAGGTCCTCCTCCGACGAACCCGACCCCTTCTTGTGCATGAGGTTGTGCTTCCTCAGGTATACCCGCTTTGCCCACTTCCACGACTCAGCACCCAGGAAGAACAGAATGGTCACCGCAAATACAATTCCCCACTCCTTGTCGATACCCGCATGAAGGAACACCTTCTTGTTGATGACTGGGATGTAGAGTGTGGGGAAGACACCAACGAACCCAGCAACCACCGACCAGAACAAGAACGGATTCTTCCACAGCCGGGCGGCCCATGCCTTGGTGTTGTTGAACGCACCGTGGAAGAACGACAGACGAGCGTCGACGAGTTCCCAGGCGAAGAACACAAAGATCCACATCATGGCCGTGTAGCAGGTTGATCTAGCCCTGAAAACACCCTCGCAGGAGTCAGAGTACCGGAGGTTGCAGTCGTGCCCGAAGTTGCCGTCGTAGAACCCAAAAATGACGATGATGAAGGCCGACAGGAGGCAAACGGCCATGATGATGCCGTAGGCAAACAGGTCCGCGATGAACTCGTTGGTGAAGACGCCGCGTTTGATCTACCACCCAAAAGGTTAGCATTTGCTGACAAGATGGACGAGTGACAGGACAAGAGACTTACACTCTGAGGAGGCCGGTTAAGAATGTGCTTCGAGGCAGACTCATACCCCAAACCGGTCTCGGTGAAAGCACCAGCAACCAGCAACATGAACAGAATCTCCACGGGTGTGATCTGGAAGATGGAAACACCCTCCGCGTCCTTGTACGCCAGACCAACCAGCAACGTCGTAACAAAACCAACATTGGCGGACAAGACGTGCAACATGAACTTTTGCACGTTGTCGAAAATTCTCCGACCCTCCTCGACCGCGTTGAGAATACTGGCAAAGTTGTCGTCGCTCAGCACGATATCCGCCGCCCCCTTGGCCACGTCGCTGCCGTTCAATCCCATGGCAATACCCACATCAGCACGCTTGAGACTAGGACTGTCGTTGACACCGTCGCCTGTCATGGCCACGTACTTGCCCCTGCGGTGGAGGGCATCAATCATCCTGACCTTGGTCGAGGGTGCGCAGCGGGCCACGACAAGAGGCAGTTCCGGGAGGCGGTCCAGCTCGTCCTCAGAGAGCTTGTCAAAGTCGTGAGCGGCCATGACCAGCCCCTGGGCAATGTCTGCTCTGACCAGTTCCATGCGCGCAGGGAGGATACCGACTTCAATGGCAATGGCGCGGGCAGTTTCCGGATGATCGCCCGTGAGCATGTGCACGCCGATACCGGCCTGGTGGCACTTGAACACGCTGGGCCGGGACTCGGGGCGGGGAGGGTCGTAGATACCGATGAGGCCGCGGAACTCGAGGTCACGCTCGAATTCCTCACGCTTGAGCAGGCCCTTCTTGGACTCTTCCTCGGAAACCGGTCGGATGCCAGAGGACTTGCTGGCGAGGGCCAGGACACGGAGACCACGGCGAGCGAGGGCTTCCATGTTGGCTAGGATGTCTCTTTCTACATCAGGGGTGATGGCAACGCAGCTGGAAAGAACACGCTCAACGGCTCCCTTGGTGAAGATCTGAACTTGGCCGGTGGCGTTGTCCTGGCAGAGAACGGACATCTTCTTGATGGAGGAGTCAAAGGGGAACTCGGCGAGTTGGGTCCAGTCAGCGCCGTTGGCTCCGTGACCGGGACGGCCGAAGCGGGTGGCGAAGACTTGCATGGCGATTTCGGTCGGGTCACCGTTGGCCTGCCAGGTGTTGTCTTCGAGTCGCTTGACCACGGCGAGGTTGGCGAGGTTGGCAATGTCCAGGTAGCTCTGGAGAGGGGCGTGTTTCTCGTCGGTGGGAACAACTTGGGTGCCATCGATAGCCGAACGGCCCATTGTGCGAGGCTCCGAGGGGGAGAAAGCCACGCTGCCGGCCTCCGGGTTGTATGGCTCGCTGGTGTCGACCGAGTATGTGCCGAGATTTGGGATCCAAGCCATGCGGGTGACCATCTTGCCTTGGGTGAGAGTGCCGGTCTTGTCGGAGCAGATGTTAGTCACGCCGCCGAGGGCTTCGAGGGAGCGCATGTTGCGGACGACGACGTTGCGCTGCACCATGATCTTGGTGCCGGCGGCCATGGTGATGGTCAGGACCAGGATGAGAGTGACGGGCAGAGTGCCGACGGCTGTGGCCACGGCGTAGATGATGACATCGTTGCGGGTTTTGAACTTCATGTCTGTTAGTATCCGAAGTCATGCAACTTTGTGGAGAGAAAGACTTACTTTGTTGGCGGCAAGAACAATGATGGCGCAGATGACGGCAAAGATGAAGATGTAGTGGAACAGCTGGGCCAGCTTCCGCTGCAGCGGTGTTCCGACCGTGACTCCCAGAAACTTGCCAAGCTCATCGTAGATCCTGAGGCCGATGTAGTTCAAGCGGTCAGAGAAGGATACCTTGCCGTTCTCGTCTCGCTTCCGCTTCCGCTTCTTGGATCCGTCGTCGCCGAGAGCAGCTGCGATGGCACCGATCTCGGTGAACATGCCCGTGGCGAAAACGACGGCACGACCACGTCCCTTGGTGATGACGCTGGAGGAGAAGACGACATTGAGACGGTCGCCGGGGCCTGTTGACTCGTCCTCATAGACTTCCTCGGGGTACTTCCGAGCGGGAACACTTTCACCGGTGAGAAGCGCCTCGTCGGCTTCGAGGTTGACGCACTCGATGATACGGGCATCGGCTGGGACGCTGTCGCCGACCTTGAGCTCGATGATATCTCCGGGTACCAACTTGGCTGCTTCGACGGTGGTGGTTACTCCATCTCTGATGACGCGGGCGGTGGCCGAGTTGAGAGATTTCAGGGAGGCGATGGTTCTGGCAGCTTGAAGATCCTGGATGAAGCCAATGACAACGTTGATGGCAATGAGGAATGCCAATACGCCTCCTTCAATCCATGCTTGGATACCGAAACTAGCAGCGAGTGCAAGAAGAAGAATCTGATCCCATGTGTCAGTTTTGTGCAGTGATCGTCTTCAAAGGAAACACATACCATAGTCATAGCGTTGACAACCTGAGCAATGAGAATCTCGAGAGGCTTGACACCTTGCTCCTCACCAAGATCATTGCCGCCATATCGTTCCAGTCGAGCAACAGCCTCAGCCTGGGTCAAACCAGCAGTGGCCTCTGTTTGGAGTTCCGAGATGACATTGGTGGCGGACAAGCAGTGGGCAGGGCGAGTGAGCGGTTCATTCGCCTGGCCAGAGACATGGCCTTCGATGACTTGCTTGGAAACCGCCATGATGAGAGCATCAGCAGCCCAAGGGGCAAGACGAGCGGGAAAAAAGGTGGGGGAGTGGTAAAAATTGTGACCAGTCTCCGGAAGTCTGGTGGTCAACAACAGGGATGAGTGAAACAAGAGTTAGACAAGACTTCTCGACAATACCGTTGCGCCCAAAAAAGGGGCCTTGTGATTTTATAGACACCGACTGTTTTTTTTTTTTTTTCCATTTTTTCTCTGAGATTCTCTTTTGTGATCGTATCCCCGAACTTCCCCACAGATTGATCCCAGAGCAGACTCCAGAGTCCAGATTGCCCAGTAAAGGAAAACCTGTAAGCAAGCCTTGGTTTTGCCCCAAAAGGGAAGCCAAGAAACACAAGGTGCGCGCCGTTACGTACAATACACTGAACAGGGTGGATCATTGGTGGAGTGGTACTGTCAGGTACGCTGCATCTTCTGCTTGACCGTTTCCTGTTCGGGCACTAAAATTACACACTTTCGCTGCGCACACCTTCTAGAAAAGCATGCACTCCGCATTGTGACTAAGGCGGCTCGCCCCGGTGACAAAGAAGATTCGAATCTCAAATCTCGCGACATCTCGGAGTCCACGGGCACCCGAATACTGAGTGGTTGGCACTTAGTCACAGTTTGGAGGTTTGAGATTCTTGGGGGCGATAAAAAAGGCTTGGCGACCATCTTGGCCGTGATGAAGATCTGGGGACTATGTAAATTGTCTGCTCTTCTTGACGATGAGGTGCCCTATTGAGAAGCTGACCTAGCATTCGTGTATAGAAACAACCTAAATGAGTTAGACTTTTTTTTTCTTTCTCTACAGTTGTACTAGAGAGATCGCAGATAAAGCAGGCTGAGATCATATTTTCTTTCAAATTGTTCATCTTTCATTGGCGGTCATTTCCATCTGATCTTCAGAGCATCAGAGGGTCTGGATCTCCCACCCCCACGTGGATCTGGAGAGCTCAAACGGAATGGGGATATTCCAGGTAAGCATCGCCTGTCACAATCGCTCCAACGGAGACAACTGCCGGCACTCCTGGAAGGCAACGTGCACAAGGCCGGCCGACGAGATCGGTCAGAATCAGATCCCGGGCACTCAAGTGTCGATTTACACAGATGCATGCAGTTGCCCGTCAGGAAGCAGCCTGTGATCGGCGATCGGGGAAACAATCTTGGAGTGGTTTTTGGGAAGAGATTTTGCGAGATATACTGGAAAGAAGTTGGGAAAGACAAGCTCACCCGTACCTAGCTCAGGGGGTTGTTCGCCTGGAACCCACGTGTGCGGAGCCGCCAACCAACAGAAGGACCAAATGTTTCCAGGAAGCAAGATGGAGCTCATGCATTACAAGTCATTCATCATGACCTTGGAATAACTCCTCTTCCGAGACCGAAAGACTGCCCACGGCTGAAAAAATGGGACGCTCTTCATCTACGGTTTTTTTGTTTTTAAGTTGGCAATATGTAGAGGTGAGTGAGGACTCGCGAGGGATAAAAATAAATTGAATAATTCACAAAGAAGAGAAAAGACCCTTCTTGCCAGGGTATGTACCTAGTCTAGAGTTAAATACACAAATCCTCCAAATTCACCTTCTCCACAGTGTCATTCCATTGTTGAGAACGTTGTGATGACGAAGACCGCATGGTTAGTTCGATGACCGGCGTTGCGTTCGTTTGCGTAGGTTGCATAGGTCGGTTGCAGTCGTCTTCGCAGAAGTCCGAAGACCAGTCCAGGCTTCAGGCCCGTGACAGAATATACTCGGCGATAGTGACAAGTTGTCAGCTTCCGAACCCGACACGATTATTATCCTTTCCTTTGTTTTCAACGACTAGCGTAGGAGCCGGCGATTTGTACTAACCAACGGGCGGTTTTCTTAGTGGGATGTCGAATAAGTTCATGAGCGAGTGAATACTGGACTGAGCTTGAAAAGTCACCAAGCCACATTTACTGGACAAGATTGATAACGACAGTCACAGGCAGGAGAGCAAGTTTGATGAGTTTTTCAAAGCATACGTAGAGATTAGCCCTGATAGACAGAGAGGCAAATATACGATCCAGAGGTACGAAAATATCGTCTTGTACAAAGACATACAAACGGCTTGAGGTAATGTGCTCCAGTGAGAAGAGCACAATCCAACCGACCAAAAAAGAGATTCAAAAGAGCGTAGCAGTGACCATCCAGTCCAGTCCGGTCCAGTCCATCAAACACCAAACACCATACGTAGTCGAACACCAAAAGTAATAAGTACACCTAAATATTACACCACCGCCATTGAAGTGAAAATTGGCACTCTCAATCAGTCAGAGACAATCGTGAGGGGTTCGTGATTGTTGTTGAGACGCTTAGGGGCTGACGCCGATGGGGGTGTTGCAGAGGAGAGCCTGGCCGAGCTGTGTGGGGCAGTTAGTATGAAGGCTCATCGAGAGGGTGAGGGACCTAGAAAGGACTTACGATAGGGATGGCGCAGCAGCGGGCGCGCTTGCCGCCGTCGGCAACGCAGATCTCCTCAAAGTTGGGGCCATCAGTAGGAGCAGCGGAGGCTATGGAAAGTGTTAGCTTTGTATACGGACAGTGGGAAGAGATGATGTTAAGACGTACGGTTGCCGCAGTCGATATCAGCCAAGCTGAGGACATCAACACCGCAGCACTGGGCGTTGGAGTAGAGGCCGCTGCAAGGAGCGTAGAGCTGGCGGGACTCGACCTCGGAGGTAGGGAGGGCAGCGGCAATGCCGGCGAAGAGGGCAACGATGGCAACGGAGAACTGCATTTTGATGGTTTTTGGGTTGAAGGTTGGAAAGATTTTGTTTGCTTGTGAAATTAGACTTTACAAGCGAGGAAGATTGGGCTTTTTGAAGGCTGGTGAGTGGATGGTGATGATCTGCTGAAGCTGACTTGTGTTGTTGTCTGGAGAATTTCAAGTTGTCCTTTCGGGGCAGAGATGTCTGGTTTTATAGATGTTGAACGGCTTCTTGGAGTCCTCCCATGACTCTATCCCCGTTCAACTTGTTCAGCTCCCTATGACAGTATCTCCTGCCTGAAATCAAGATTGTGATGTTGCAGTTCGCCCTGTGCTTTCACAAAACACTGGGAAGAATCATCCAAGACATGGTCATTGCGTCACAGCATAGACGAGATGCAACACGAAATGAACAGCATGGAGGCTGTTTTGCCGACGATCGTGATATAGAACCGCTGTTATAACCCGTTGGATGCTTGCCTGTGCTGTTTTATACGGTACAGTGTCCCAGCATTATCCGAGCGCATAAGACGGCCAACTCGGGTTCGGAGAGTGGCAAAGATGGCAAGTTTAGTATCGTCAAAAGTCTGATGTTTTTGATCTGAAGATTGATAACCCCTTGCATGCTGCACCTCACTGAAGAGAGGCAGCCTTTACGCCTATCTCTCTAAACATAGGACCCCTAAATCACGACATCGCCCGACGCCCTGGATGCGGTTTGGCTCGTGCAGCACTGAGGGTGTCGAGAAAGGGGGGACAATGGTACCCACGCTTGCATACATCGTTCATAGGGAAAACAAGACGGCCACAACCGAGACACTTTCCTCCGGGTGTCTTGGGACGTAATCCCCGGGGGGGGGAGGCACCGTTACAACCTCAAACAGGGCTGGGATAGTGCCAATGACGCACGCGCATAACAGCCGATGAATCGTGGAGGTCTCGGTTCCAGAGATGAGATTTGATCCTTGGCGATCGACGTCACCGGTTCCTGGATTGAGGATGGCACTGCAGCAGCCACAACGGTCAGTGGTGCGTTTCACTATCGCCACAAAATGTGCATTCTTTGGTCGAAAGTCCTTGTTTTTTATTTTCCAGAGAACGAATCACCAGTTCGAACCAAACCATTGCTGCAGCGATCATCAGTCTTTTTGGTCTTTTCTTTCCTGCGCAAAAATAGAAATTGTTGATCCTCTACCATTTCGGTTTTATTTGTCCGAGACTTCACGGAGAGCTGGATCAGAGAGAGACCTGAGAGGAAAGAGAGAGAGACACGGGACGGGTCCCAACCGGAAATATGGAGGCGGGTTCGTGCGCTGCTGCTGCTGTAACGGCGGTGAATGAATGCAACACCAACTACCAAGTAACACAGCGGGCAGAAACCAAATCTGCAAGGCACAAACGGCCACTGCTGCGACCAAGACCATTTACCGCCCCATTAGCCGGTCCAGGCCCTGCTTTCCTGGTTCACACTGCAAGATGGCGATGCAGTGCCGCGTCCAAGTTTCCAAAAGAGGAAGCCTCTCTCCGTTTGGTCAAGACAACACCGCATTATCACCGTTGTACCAAAGAAAATGCCGGGTTCATGTCTTCTTCCAGGTTGATATAGCCCTATCATCGTCACTCTGCGCTGATCCCTTCTAGAATCAATCACTATCTCAGCTGCCTTCTGTCTCTGCACACCACCGCACCGCTACCCGACGTTGCATTGCGAGTTTCCATTCTCAATATGCAAACTCCTGCCCGACCAGCTTCTCGCTCAGCTTCCACAGTCTCTCGGCTTCGACGGCACTCGTCGCCCAGGGCTTCACCGTCTCCGTCCATGGATCCGCTACGTGAGAGTCTTGGAGGTAGGCGCCGTTGTGGTCTGAGAACAGAGGTGATATCAGCCAATGTCCTTTTCTTTGGTTCACGAAAAACAGGGAAACTTTTCGAAAAACATCATCTCACCTTGCAAGGACTGGTCAAAGGATGCGAAGACATGAGTCGCAACCCCCTCGTCGTGCGTCTTCCACTGGAAGGTTGACCAACCCTCCTTGTTGCCCAAGAACCTCTCCACGTATTCTGTCTCTCCCGTCGTCGGTCAGTTTCAGCTTGCATCACTGGATTTAGGGTGCATTCAGGGGCAGGGCAGAACATACGCAGAGAGTCGGGCCCCGTGTTTGTCCAGTCGATGTGGGTGCCGAGGTTGGTGCCGCCAATGACTCCTGGATGCAGGCTTACAGTGACCAGTCCCCTTTTCTCGCCCAATTTCTCAGCGAGCGAGAGCGCGAACAACATGTTGGCTGTCTTGGACTGTCCGTAGGCCTGCCAGCGGTTATAATTCTCGCCTCCCTAAACCATGCAGTGGTCAGTATTGATTTGTTCATTAAGTGTTCCGTCTGATACGCGTGGGTGGTGATGACAGGCAGCGCAGGGAAAACGTACGTGAAAGTCGTTATCATCAAATCGCACAGGGCTCAAACGATGGCCGTCGCTGCTGACGCTGACGATCCGGGGCTCCTTGGCCGCGAGCACCTTGTTGATGATCAAGTTGGTAAACAGGAAATGGCCAAGATGGTTCGTCGCGAACTGGCTCTCAAATCCGTCGGGAGACAGCGCAAAGTCGGTAGCCATGATGGCGGCGTTGTTCACCAAGACATCAATGACGGGCACATCGTCCCAGGAGTTGAGCTCAGCAGCAGCTTCACGCACGACGGCCAGAGATCCGAGATCCAGCTTCAAGATGCGGGTCTTGACGTCCGGGTGGGCTTTGGCGATGGCATCGGCTGTTTGCTGGGGCTTGCTGGTGTTGCGACCGGTGAGAATGAGGAGGGCCGGCTGCGCAGTGGCGATGAGCTCGACGAATTGTGCGCCGAGACCGCCGGGGGTGACGCCTGAGGTCAGGATGACTTTGCCCTTGATCTGGTCGGCGAGCTCTTGAACGAGCTCTGACCCGGTGGTCTTGGAGTTGTATGGTGCCGGCATGTTGTCTGGATTTCCGAGTCGTTCACAGTTGTTGCGGAAGCTCCAAGGTTTGGTGGATTGCGTGGAAGAGATGATGTTGCTCTTGATTGTTGTGAGTGCTGATCGTACAAGTGTTGAATTTTTCCCCGCTGCTTGAATATTTAACGGCGAAAGATCTGATATGGGTTGGAATATTCTTTCTCGGCTTCATAATCATGACGGGATTCATCCAGTCCGAAAGAGCGGAGATGGTTCGAATCCGACCCCTCGATTGCGCCGCGAATGGTGGCATTTTTCGGAGACAAGATGGTAGTATTCGGCGTTAACAGGTTACCCAAATCAGCGGGCTTGCTGTGGAAAACCGCGGGGTTCGTAACGGCAGCGAAATTCTACCTGGAATTCGGGATTCGTAAGGTAACCAGTCGGAAATAAACATTCGCTTCTGGGTACGGAACAAAGGGCAACTCGTTATCAGCGAGGTGTTACGAAGGAGCCTTCAAAATTTCGACAGTATCAAGAAGGCCCAAGAGATCCAAACTCAAGTGTTCTAGGTTTCTGACGTGCCAGGATTTGGAATTTTGTGCACTTTGTAAAGTCCTTTCAAAATGTGTTGAGTGAATTTGGAGTGCGTATCCGCCAAAACAGCATTCCCAACCTAGGTCGAGAATGGAGGAAATCGGATGAAAACCAGGGCAGATGCCCTGAGTGTAAGGCACATGTATGGTGCCTCTCTGTCCATACGACCTTGGAAAAGCAGGCATTCAATCAGAGATGCGTCCCCAACATCCCAGTCTTGGGATGACAGGCAATATACTCAAACAGCTGCTGCTCCGGTTCCAGCACCATCACCTCATGAAACACCCGAAGCGTGACATTATTTTCTAGCTTCTTCGCATACTGAATGGAACCCGCCAAAGATGGTGAGGTGCGTCGGGTGTTCTTTGCTCCAGCGTTCCAGCGACGCGAGATGGTCAAAGTACGCCAGCCCAAACGTCCTGTCTTTGTCCGCGGTTAAGCTAACAGAGTCGACGACGTCCATCAGTCGGCAGCTGTAGCAGCCTACTTCGTCCCCATGGTCTCTAAGTACAGGGTACGCTCCTGAGGTGAGGTGTCGAGCCAGTCTTGCCCTGAGCGGATCACGGCGAGGTTCTTTTTTCCTGGAATGCTGACTCGATTGCGAGAAGTCATGTCAGAGGATTCTGGTTGAACATCTTCTGCTGTGGTAGTAGCGGAAATGCCACCAAGAGATGCCGTCTGGGCAGCAGGAAGACGGTCACGCATGCTCCCCCAGTAGCCGTGTTCCTGCACCTCCCCGCTCATGCTTTCCTTCATGTGGGCACAGCCTTCAGGGGTTTGGTTGGTGTTGAAGAGCGTCTCGAAGCGATCCATGGGTGGAAAGAAGACTTCGAGGAACCACCCATTCCGACATTCTTCTGGGTTGAGAGCTTGCCACCACTCTTGAAATCCAGATTCAGCAGCCCAGGTTTCGTAGGCAGTCCTGCTTGGCCAGTATGCTAGCGCTGAGATGCTGTAGTATCCCTGGCCATCGGTGACGGACGCCCACTCGAAGAACGATGGTGGGTTGGACGAGAATGTTAAGAACTTGGACAGCGTCGACTGAGCTACTCCGTCGTTGTCGGAACCTGTCTTGTACTGTGCACCAATGATGGCCATGGCGATCTCTGACATGTTGCCGGGGAATCTTGCACTGTAAGATGGGTATGGGGGAAGAAAGTTGGCTGGGTTTTGGCTGGGTGAGTGCGGGGGCACCAAAGGTGCTCTGCAATGGAAGAATCAAGCATCGTGGAGTTTTCTTGGTGGAACTGCGTTTGGAGCCTGGATAGGTAACTGAGAAGGGTTTGGATATAGTGAGAAAGGGAGTTATGAGAGGAGATGGGTGGGGCAGTTATTTCCATCGCCGAGGGAATCAGGCAATGCGTTGGGTTGCAATGGACTCGCAGAGCAGCTTATTGGCTTATTGGGATTCTCTGTGGAGGTTGCACAGAGATCGACATGTTAGGTACCTTAGTCGACGCTTATTCCGAATTGATTCCGCCCAGCCCAGAGAGGTCGTCAATTGTGGTGATGTTGGAAATCCAACATGATATTGACATGTCAACATGCCAATATGATGTTGTGAGGATGTTAGGTCTCAGCATATGTTGGAAACCCAACATCCTCGTAACATGCCAACATGATGTTCAGACCTCGTTCCATGTTCGTGGAAGGCAGCGAGAAATTTCCTCCTCGAGAGGGGGGACTACCTATACTCGGGACAAGTGGGTCTCTGACAGGAAGTGTTGCCAGGGGCGGGCCCTGGCTGTGACTTCCCGTCTGCAATGGCCATGTCTATCTCGTGTCAGCATCTTTCCAGCAGGACCCAACTTCCATTGATGTCAAATTCCTAAATAATTCCAATGCAACAGGCTCTCTGGAAGGAAGGTTTTTCATCCAACCAATTCCCTTCACCTCAACGTTCCTGCGCCGGACACCCCACTTGACGGCCAGTCCCACTCCATTGCACCGCTCAACCCGCCTTTGAATGGGAATGCACATCAACTCGAACTCGCTGCACGCAAACGAAGCATGAACCTGGTAGATCGGTCGAGCATCTCCGATTCCACTGGTGTATTGCCCAAGACAACCAATGTACGGTACCTTAGGTAAGATACCGAGATTCCCGAGTAACGACGCACAGCTTGCTGACATACGCATCTTACATCCAGTGGACGGCTTCCTTGCGTTTATTACCACTTTCATCAGACCATGTCGGAATGAAAAGGCATCACCGAGATCTTCTGACACCGCTTCAACAGTAAGGTACACAACAACTGACATGCATTGATATCATGAACGCCAACCGCCAACACGATGTACTCAGATTCTTTCACAAAAGAAAAAGCGCGATGAAAGCAGTATACAAGGGCCTTCACTTCAAGGATTGGACGTCCTGCAATTGACGCGGTATCACCTGCAATAACTGGAAGAAGTCTCTACGTAACCTATTACAGATCCTGACGAAATATAAGATGAAATAAATCAGAGTATATATTCGGTCTCAATCCAAAGGCAAAACGCAAGAAAACACCGGGATCGCATTCTGCGCATAAAACTCCCTCTCTCTGCAATGGTGCAGCGAGGGCGCGGAG